>CBVK0101020143.1:0-10175 GCA_900067695.1 Picea abies
TCATGGCACATGGAGTTGACCACCTGTGTTGGAGAGGCGGTCAACAGGGTATATGCACTTATATTGGGCAATTTTTACAGAATATCCAATGGGACACATTGGAGTAGCTTGCAAATGTTCAACATTGCCCTTGTATATCATTGCTCTTGATTAAGTGTATCTATTCACTTGAGTGGACTAAGAGTTTGACATTGATTTACCTGCATAATTTATATGGTGAAAATGGGACAGAATGGTGCCTTGTCCAATCTTGACTCTTACATTTAAGAAGCATAAAGTCAGACAATCAACAGGTTGAACCGCAGAGCAGAACCGTTTGAACCGTCGGTCTGATTGGTTCTGTACTAAACCAACCAATTCAGTACAAAACCAATCACCTAACTAGTTCAAGGGTTGGTTCATCATCTTAGAGTCAAACCGACTGAACCAGTCAATTCCAATTCCAGTTTGACCTGTTTTAAAAACACTAGTTGTAGCTAGAAAAAGATAGTGGGTTTGTGATGACCCGACTCAATACAAAAGTGGAACTAATAATCTGGTGAAAGAATGCTGCCACCAAACTACTCATCATCTGGGAGACTACAATACTACACTGCCCATACCATAAAAAAGTGCTAGAAGAAACATCCTATATAGGAATCAACTCAAGCTACTCATCACTTGAAGGCAAGTGATCACTGAACTACTCATCTAATGAAAGAATGTTGCTACCGAAATACTCATCTACTAGAAAACACTGTCATTTCCCTACTCATTCGATGGAGGAGGGGACTGGAAGACATATCCCAACCATACTAGTACTACACATCTATTGAAAGAATAGTGCCACTAATTTTCCCCGTGGAACTAGTGAAAGAATGTTGCTACCGAAATACTCATCTACTAGAAAACACTGTCATTTCCCTACTCATTCGATGGAGGAGGGGACTGGAAGACATATCCCAACCATACTAGTACTACACATCTATTGAAAGAATAGTGCCACTAATTTTCCCGTCTAATGAAATGTCAAAGCGAACATCTTGTAAGAGAGAAGAGATGGGAGTACTCAACTTTAATAATATCAATCGTAGCTGAAATGAGAGTAGGAAGACCCAACTCTATATATCTGAAAGATCTGAACACCACTGAGAATGATAAAAAACGATAGGGTAGTGGGTGTGTGAATAACCAACATAGATACACCTAAGAGAGCATGGTTGAGACGAAAGATCGAACATAATTTGAGAGCTTGAACACAATTTAGAGAGCTCAAATACAACAGGGGTGTGGGTGTGTGAATACCCAACACAAATGCACATGAGATAGTGCAACTCAGAAGGAAGCTCAAATACAATATGGGTGTGGGTTTATAAATACGTAGCTCCACAAAAAAGAGTGGTCATGGCCAGAATATAGAACAGAGTGGATATGTGAGTACCCAACTCAAATACAACTACGAGTGAAGGAAACTATAATACAAATGATTTGGTGTGTGGATAACTGACTCGAAAACATGGTCGACCATAGTCAAAAAGAAGGGAGAGGGTTAATGAATTCCCATCTCAACATAGGGTCAGATCTATGCACAACATCCTCCTTGAAGATGGACAAGTGGCCAAGAAGAGAAAGCATGAGATTGCACCTTCTCCCTTTAATGTTGAATGCGGGCCATCTAAAAATAGAACCTCCCCAAAACACCGTATTTCAAATACCAGCACGGTTTCACAACCTGGCAAAAGTGCCCTTTGGCCAAAGTCTGAAATAAAGGGCCATTGAAGTATGTTGGTCTGCCGATGGAGCAAACAAGAGCACAATCTATTGATGAGACTAATGCCGCCAATGATAGCACACCCACGAGAAACCAAGATTACAATGGAGGAGAACAAAATCCATGATGCGATTCACTGAAATGTGTTTTATATAGCATGTCCCATAAGGGCCAATATCATAGTGTGGAAGACCAAGATGCACGCAAACAAATTGATCCACTAAAAGGAGCTTGGAATCATTCACAGTCATCAAGAGAATAAAGTGGGATAGATTTTGCAAACTTGTGAGTAGAAACAACATCAAAGGAGTTGAGAGGAGTATCCCTTTGCAAACAAGTGGCCATAGGCTTGTTAGAGTCACTATGAATCACAACCAATTGCTGAATTAGCCTCGCATTACCAACTACAACATCCAAGAGAAAAGTACTAACCCTTGGAAGATGAAAAGTGTCTCCATATAAGGTGGAGTCAATACCCAAAACATCATCATTTGAAACCAGTATAGCCCAATCTACAAAGTACATATAAGGTGGAGTCAATACCCAAAACATCATCATTTGAAACCTGTATAGCCCAATCTACAAAGTACACCGCCATATGTGTAACAAAATGATAGTCCATTCGGTTCAGCTAAAAATAGTCTCAGTGAAGGCTTCAAGAAAACCCATTGAAGGGGCCAAGTAGGGTTTGCAACCCTTTAATACAAGATGATCCATAAAATTCTACCGTGAACCAGTTCTCTGGATCAAGTATTAAAAGTGCCCCCCCTAGAAGCCCTAAAAAAGGAATTATGAGAACCCTTCAGATTTCCTGCCAAAACTTCAGATCTGTTTGCATTAGAGGCCAAAACAGAGTGCTGGTGGAAAAAATACCAGCATGAACAACCACAAAAAACTCTGAAAGATCCACGAAAGAGGGCTGAAAAGAACCCCTGATAAGGATGGTCCAGAAAGAGAATCAGCACAGCAGCCTGTATGTGCTTCCAACCAGACAAAATATCTTTCGAATCAGCAGAAAGCAGGTCTGAAATAAAGCAGCAAGAAAGCCCTAATGCTGGGCGTTCAAAACTCTAGAAATTCTCCAAATCAGTGTATAAAATGGAGCCAAAACAGCCCTAAATGGGGTACCCTTCTCCAGCAAACAGCATCACCAAAAGACAGCCCCAAAATTCTGGTGTTTAGGCACAATCTTCCACTGTAAATTCTGATACAACCAAGTGGAAACCTTAAAAAATGCAATAACCAGAGAAGATAACAGCTTTAGGGTAACACTTTCGTTAGAGAGGGAAAATTCCCTAGTATAAGTGCGCTGGAGAGAGAAATCAGCCTTAAAACTGTTCAAGTTAGGGTATCCTTCGGTACATGAGGTTTGAAAATTCAGAAAAAACAGCATGAACAGTCAAGGAAACAACCTTAACCGGCAGTGAAAAAGGTGAAGGAGGATCACACCCGCTCTAGTACCATGTTGTGATTACAAGAGAGAGGAAGGATCGAATGGATCCACCAACAAACCCTACAACCTGCAATAAGAGAGAGAGAGAGAGAGAGAGAGAGAGAGAGAGAGAGCAGTGTGAATAAACCCTTGAACAAGTGTGCTATAGCTGTAGTAGAAGTTCACTATAGAGAGATATGCCAAACACAAGTATAATGCCAAGCTTGAAAAATGAACACAAGATGTGGGTGCCCGTAGGCTAAAAGAATCAATCACTAAATGAATGAACATGATGATACAAATAACTCATGAGGTGTGTATTATACACTACTTATGGGGCGGGGCGCCTTCCCCACAAGGGGGTTATGGGGCTACATAATTCTTAAGTCGGCCTTTGACTTGGAGGTAACCATGAGGGAACTCAAGAATGATGAATCTGCAGGGTCTGATGGTCCTTTGATGGAATTCTATAATTATTATGTTATGTGGTTGGTCCTGCATATTTGGAAATGTGAGGAAACAAGTAGTTGTGGTTTTATGGGTGAATTAGGGAATGTTGGTCTTATCAAAGGTATTCCTAAGGTGGTCAAAAAGGATATAGTAGGAGGGTGGCGACCAATTACAAGAGGATATGACTTTTGGTTTCCTGCTGTTGATGATTGCAGCTTCATGAGACATACTCCAGATCATACTCCTCTGGACTGAGTTGAGATGATCTATGAGAACGCCTATGTGATAGAGCTATTGTGTTGCTGCATTGTTTATGGTTCAAGTTCATGCTAAATTGAAAAGAAACTACATGTGCTTGAGCTAGCATTAAAAATTCAACACCCATATAGTCTGAAAGGAGAAAACTGGCTTTATTAAGGGAAAATTTATTCTTGATAACCTCATCACTGCATGGGGGGGACTAGAATGGGCACGTGACACTGGTCAGAAAGTATTTTTTTTGAAATTTGATTTCAATAAAGCTTATGACAGAATTTAATGGGACTTCATTCTTAGCATGTTGGGTTGGTTGAGGTTTGGCCCTTTTTTCTGCACATAGCGGTGTCCTTTTTCTTGCAGACATTGGTGAGAGTTAGTGTGAGTGATGTACTATGTGAGTCTACTTAGCTACAATGCTCCATTCAACAAGGTTTCCCCCTTCTCCCTATCTATATGTCATTGCATAAGATGCCCTTTGTTATTTGTTGGAGGCTGCTAGAATACAAGGGAAAATTAGGGGTATTTCTTTGCTCAATGGTAACTAGTGTCTAAATGTCCACTTTGTTCATGATTTGACCTCAATACCTGAATTGACTCAACAATCCATGGAGGGTTCTCTCTTATGTCTGGAAACTTTTGTAGAAGCGACAGGAATTGTTGTTAGTGAGGAGAAAACAAAGGCCGTTCATGTGGGTCAAGATGATCCCCCCCCCTCTGCCATTGGTTGAATCATAAGTGAAAGTTTGTTAAACTTGGTGAGATCATTCAATACTTGGGAATCCACTTTAGTGTGCAGATTTCTCTTGTAGATAAGTGGAGGTGGATCACGGGCAAGATTGAGAAGAAGCTCCAAGTTTGGTACCCCCTTGATCTTCCTCTTGCAGGAAAGGTAACAGTGGTTAAAATGATTTTGGATGCTAGGCACATATATTATTCCTCCAGTTCGTTTCCTTCTTAAGTAGTGTACAAATTCGTTGAGCAGATTCTTCATAGTTTTCTTTGGGGTAAGCAGGTAAGGTCTTGGTGGCATGGGATGTTTGCACCTTACCAAGGGGCCTAGGGGGTTTGGGACTTCCTGACATAAGAGTGTAAGGGGTGATTCTTGCTGGAAAATGGGTGATGCACACAGTGGATGGCAATTCTCCTTGGCAAGTCTTAGTTCAGCATCAAATTATGTAGGCTTAGTGCATCTAGCGTATAAAAGGTTCTTGAGTTATGTGGCATAATTGGGAATGCTCAAGCCTTTATGATTGCTAGTTCTTTCCCACTCAAGAGTGTGTGGGTAGCTTGGCAAGTTGTGTTTGGTTTTCTTGCTTGGTAGTTTGAAGGGTCTTGAGATGCTTGGGATTTGGCATTATGGCAGATTTGGACATTGCCATCCGTCGAAGTTCAGGTTGGTCTTTTGTCTAGATTCACTAGCAAATGGTTGGCAAAGAAAGGTACCTTCTTTTGCAAGGATTTATGGGACTAGGAGCATCATCAGTGGTATACCAAACATGATCTTAATTGGTTCTAAAAACTCACTAGTCTAGACAAATTTGTTTTGGAGGGTCTTTGGGATTTGGCATCACAGCTGATTTGGCTGTTGCCATCCGTCAAAGGTCAGGTTGGTCTTTTGTCTAGATTTACTAGCAAATGATTGGCAAAAATAGATACCTTCTTTTGGAAGGATTTATGGGACCAGGAGCATCATCAGTGTTATATTAGACATTATCTTAACTGGGCCCAAAAATTCACTAGTTCAAACAAATTTGTCTTGGAGGGCCTTTGTTGCTTGATCCTTTCTGATTGTCTTTTTAAAATGCAATTGTAGGGATTGGGGCTGTTTTGGAGGGACTAGAGGTGGAGGAATGGGAGGTCCGTTTACCTTTATGTGACCAAGGGCCTGTATGAAATGGCAAGGCATTTCTTTGACATTACTGCTCATTTGAACAAAAATGGGGGCTAAATGACCTTGTGGCCCGTTGGTTGCGGAGGTGCCAATCCATGTGGAAATTACATTCTTTTAAACACAAGGTGTGGGGGTGGCTTCTACTCCAGCAAGGCTTGGCTGTCAAACATAGGCTCCATAAATATTATTGTGACAGATGCTGCTTCTGTCTTGTGTGGCAAGGATGAAACGGTGGAACATGTTTTTTGGAGATGTTGGGTTGCCAAGGTGTTTTGGTCATATGGTTTCAGGCCGAGTATCATTTCTTCTTTACTGCTCTATTGTCACGGAAAAGTTTCCTTTTGGGAGACACTTGGATGATTAGGGATAGCTACAAATCGTAGTGGTACTTGGTGCAGCTGCTCTCTATTGACTTTCTTTGGAAGCATCGATGTAAAATTACCTTTCAGATGGTTCTTCCCCATTTATCTTAGGTGTGTTGAGGGGATTTAAGCAGGAGTTGGCTTTGTTTCTGAATGTCAAACTCAGTGTTTTTGGTTGTGACATTGAGTTTCTTTCTATTGGTGCGCAGAGGCAAATGCTTGCTATTTGGCCTTCTTAGGGTGGGATTTTCTCAGCACCCCAGTTATTCATGTGATATAACTCTCTGGCCTATGATGTACCTACTTGTTCATGAAGTAGTATAAGCAGCATTTCAAAAACAATTTGGTAGGAGTAGAGTTTCTTTTGCAACTTTACAAAATATTTCCTAACATGAGTGTATTTTATTTCAGGACTTCCCAGCAAAAGCACGAATAGAACGTCCAGCCCCTCAGTTCACTGATGCAAACAGTTTGAAGGTGCACCTTCACCTATGAAACCATATATGCCCAAATAAATCTTATGAAACAGACTTGCATTTTTGGTTTTGGTTGTATTGTTTGATCTCTGAATTTGTTCAATAGTAAGAAACTGCTTTTGCAAATTTCTATAAAATAGTGTCCTTGTGTTTATTTTTAACAATTTAATGCATTTTCTGCAATATAGCAACTGGTTTGGCTGTAACTAAAATCATGTCTCAAGTTGAGTGACAAATTTCATAGTAGAAGTCTCTCTAGGACAATTTGATAATACATAGATGTTGTCATGGAAATTGTTTCGAGATAAGACCAAACCTGCTTCGGTAAGGAGAGACTATGGATCTTGAGTGTTAGTTGAGTATTATACCTCAAAAAAGAAATGTTCCAGACGGAAGAAGTCCATAACTATTGAATCTGAAGTTGGCGAGGTTTGCTGTTTTGCGGAATTTGCTTATGCTACCAATCTTGTAAATGCATGTTTGCAGGGCCTTCAGTACATTGCAGACACAATTCAGTCAGGGACTGTCGACAAAACAAATGTAAATGCAATTTTACAGAATGACATTACTGTCTCTGCCTCCAAAACAATTCAAAAGGAGCCGTCAAATTAGAAAGATCACTTACAACAAGTATTATGCTAGTTTGAGTGAGCCTGTGCTCAAGGCTGGACTGATGATAGTAATATTTGCACAATGCACATTTGGCTAGTCCGGTTAAACAACAGATAAATTAGTAGATAAGGAATCAAGTGGATTCAAAGTTTATCACACCTTTCTTATGTTGTGATCAGGACCATCTCTTAAAAAATCGATTCAAGCTGGTTAGGATGATTTTAATGTTCTATTATTTTCTACTTGAGCACTGTGACTGGCATATCATTTAAGCACAAAGAGTCGACTGATAAAAGCATTGAATGCCGATGATAGATAGCATTTTAAAATCTCCAGGCTTTATTCTACAGGTCTTGTCAATCCGAACTGCTTAAGCTTTCCATGTTGGATGTTTATAGAGCAGGTGGAGTTTCTATATTGCTTTTATATGGTATAACATCTGTCTCTTATACACATCTATAAAAGCATTGAATGCCGATGATAGATAGCATTTTAAAATCTCCAGGCTTTATTCTACAGGTCTTGTCAATCTGAACTGCTTAAGCTTTCCATGTTGGATGTTTATAGAGCAGATGGAGTTTCTATATTGCTTTTATATGGTATAACATTGCATTCTGAAAGACATGTGAAATATCTGATCCCCAAACGGTTTTATCCTTGGCTTGATACCAACTTCAATTAATTATATGTTGGAACATATCTGAAATTTCTGTTAGGGTTTACTATTTCTGGTTGAAAAGAGGCAAGGTGTGTTTGTGTACACCTCGAGTTTTGTTGATCCCTCTCAGCAATTAATAGATCACTGCCAAACATTGAAGGAACATCATGCCATTATCTCATACAGGGGAAAGCTTAAATAGCCTTTGAATTATTTTTGATGTTAATCCAATGTGTGTAATACTTGGCAAAGGTAAATGGGGTTTCCATACGTAGTATATTGGTGGGAATGATCTATGACCAGCGTCAAGGGGTATAAATTTTCTTACCACAAAATTAAAAAAATACTCCTCAGCTATTGTTATGCATGTGTTACAAAATCTACATGACATCCGTTTTTTTTTCCTGTAATTTTGTTAAATCGTACTTATGTTACACCAAAATAAGTTGGGAAGGTTTTGTTTCGTTTCCTTAAAAACAGGAAATGTAATAAAGACACATTATATAAGTGGCTATAATATTTCATAATGATAGAGATTAGTTTAATGGATGTCATTAAGAAAAGACAGACATGTCATGCAATTGCGTACTAGCCAAATACAAGAGAATTGATGTCAACGACTCCACCCTTCATAACATATTCATTTCATATATTTTGTTTATCTCGCATATGATATATGATCAATTTCACAAGGTATCAGAGTGACAATGAAGTCTGTAATCTTGGAAGTATTGGAGTCCAAGATCAAGACTGGACAAAGTCCCGATTCAACAATGACATAGATGAGAAGGAATTTTGTAATTTCAAAGCTTTTGTACTTTCTAAAGTTGTGATTGTTACTATTCTTTATTGTTCCAAATAATTATCGTTTTACAATGGGTTATCAAAGTTCCAAGGTTTGGAATAGTTAATAAAAGGAATCAAGGACTAGAGCTGCCACAACTCGTATCACATTGAAGAGGGGACCAAAACTGCCCTACGTAGTACTGCCACAAGGAAAAGAGCCGCATGCAGAAGTGTATATTGAAGGAAAGGAGATGCCATATGGAAAGGAGCTGCCATAGCCAATGTCAATTTGAAGGAGCCGAGCTGCCACAAGGATAAGATAGGAGCCACCACAACCATGATCAATTCGAAGGAGCTGCCATAGTCCATACATATCAATTCGAAGGAGCTGCCATAGTCCATACATATCAATTCAAAGGATTCGCCACCCACAACTCATGTTTCAATTCGAAGCCCATATCAATTCAAAGGGATTCGCAAAAGAAGGAAGCCCATGGTCCTTATCTAATAAATAAGAAAGCCACCATTAAGAGAGAGACACCATTTGAAGAGGGTAGAGGTATTGTGGTAGAGAGCACGGATTCATACTCATGCAAGCAGGATCATATAGCTACATTCAAAGAGAAAGCATTCATGGATTTTGAATTACATTATGTTGATTTAGACAAATCTTCTAAAGAATTCTGTAAGGAATTACACAAGTTGGCAGGAGTAGTGAATGCACATTTTTCTTTATAGTTACAACTATTTAGATTCAAAATGGCCATTGAAACTATTATGTCCTACCATATAAATGTTTTTAAGTCACTTATAACACAATTTGCGAAGTTGGTGAAAAAGTAGAAGAGGATGCAAAAGGCTTGTTCTTAAATAACAAACTTTTTATTTACAACAATATTATTTTTATGTTAACTCAGATGTTTTCATGGTCTTTAAATAATATGGTATCATTTTTTTTTCGAAGATAAAAGGCTAAATGAAGTAGATTAAAAAAGTGCTCTCCATCAAAAAAATCATTACTCATTAGAAATTGAATGCAAAAAAAACAAGGAACAAACAGTTAAATAAGATCTTGAATGTTGTAATTGCCGAAAAATAGATCACAATAATGTGAAATTGTAAAATACAAACCAATGATCTCTTAAAGGGAAAGGTTAAAGGAAAATACAACATACAAAATATAGCTTTGACAATAAAAAAATTTAACAACTGAAGAATCACTAATATTGAGTATGAAGTTGAGAAGTGTGACAATGGAACATGGAGGATTACTTGTTTTGAGTGGTCGACTATTTGAATCTTTGGGGAAGTCTAAAAAGGCTTAGCTTAGCATGGATTATGGTCCATGTAGTTCAAGAATTCAAGAAATTTTGTGAGTTCGAGAATTTGAGGAATTTGGTAACTTAGGAATTCAAAATTTGGGATATTTGTTAATGTTTATGCCATTATTATAGTTCTTTGCATTTCAATAGATAAGAGAATCATAAGAACAAGATCACT
>CBVK0101020144.1:0-10174 GCA_900067695.1 Picea abies
CGGGGGTGGTGCAATTATATTATGGAATTGATTTAATAATAATATGATATATTATAATACACTGAGGTAGAAAGTGAACTCTAGGTATTTATTGGGCCGATGAAATAGATTAAGTAAAATGTTAATACGTGGGGCATTAAATTAATGAGGATTAATCATTAGTAATATGGATTAAATAAATGAAATCATAAGGCGAGGATTTTAATGTAATGATTGGTTAACTTGATAAGATTATAAGGGTGGAAGGTGTTGCACTCGGCTTGGTGGCACGTAACCCTACCACTCTGCATACTTTCCATGTATGATGACACATAGCCACCTCGTGTAATGCCCATGTCAGTTGTCATGTGATAGTGTGCAGGCTTATTATTCTCAATAAATCGTTAAAGAGACATAACTTGTGATCCAGAGTCTGGGATCAAGGCAATTTTGATATCGTTGGGAAGCTCTTGATGAGTATAAAACAATGGTACCCTTGGAAAGAGGACTTGATATGGATGAGGAAAAGAAAAATTTTGATACCCCATCCCTTAGAAATAAATTAAGGGGTTGGGTGTCTTGCATTTCCCAAATCATTTTGAGAAATCTCTTGGAGTTATCTTTTGCTCGATTGTTTCCTCAAACCAATAAATATATAATGCTTGTGTTTTTGGACCTACTTTGTAATGTTTCAATTCTTCAATCAAACATTGCATAATACCTCAGTTGTACGCACCTACACAATGTCATAATACTCTTGTATATATTGAGGTAATTAAATGGTTGCACTGGCTTTATGACTTCACATAGAATTCATTGAGCTAGTGTAGGTTAGGGTAGGAGTAGCATAGCTTTTATTTTCATTCATGTTTTCAGAATAAGATTGTGGCTCATTTTGGTTCCTTAAATAAAAGCTGCCAAATGTTTTATTATGTTTTTGTTTTTATTTCATAATAGCTTACTCTACTTCTACTTTCTTTTTACATAGGAATTTGTTTCCCTTTAATAATGTATTTTCCTTTGTTTTAGAACTTGAATATTGGATTGAGTTTGTTTTTCTTTTGATTTCATAAGTGATCCATGCACAGAAGCCTTCTGAGAAAATTTAAAGAGAATTCCTTGACTTGATGGAATTCACCTCAACATCGATAGCCAGAGATCAATAAGCTAGAGATCACAATTATGAACTTCTAAACAAGTATCTTTTGTAGAAGACTTTCCATTACTTGGAAAGTTGGGATGAAGTATTTATGATCTCCCAAACAAAGAAATGTGCCCCACAACACTAAATGACTTACCTTTCGAATTTTGGGCATATGATTAGATAAGAACACTTAGGGTATTGATTGTCTAATCCTTTTTTTCATAATGAGAGGAAGTAAATTTGAATTTCATATGTATAAAACTATGCTTCTACAAGACCAACCAAAAGTGTTATAATGCATCATGTATATCTCTAGATGTGGAAGTATGAATTTCTCCCATTTCTACTTCCTTTGATACCCTAAAGTTTAAACATGATGCCCAATGGAGACAAAACACTAGTCTGCAAAAAAATTCAAATTGAAAATAGTGTTGAGAAAAGTTGATCGTGAATGTACTTTCAAGATTAACTAGGTTCATGAATTAAGGAATGTACAACAAGTAGATAATTCACCTACATAAATACAACCTATTGATATGCAATTCCATGCGCAGGGATAGTCTAAAGGAAAGACTACGGGAAGTGTTTCCCTTCCATTTTCCTGTGTGCATGATGAAGAAATCTGTTTTGGTTTTAGAGATGGAACCTGGTCAAGATTCATCCATACCAAATCCACGGTCTAGATTTGAAGAGATAATAAGTATTGGGTTTTTCCTTTATTGAATAGGGAATCCAAACCTAAGACTACTAAAAATATAATAAATCAGTCACCGTCGAAAGACATAATACCTGCATTCTCCACTGAAGACAATTAGAAGACTAGAAACATAAAAGAGGACATATTTTCACATAAACCTCATTGTTCCATCTCAAAGGAGGTGCTAGCAAGAGATTTATCTTTTATGACCATGTACATCTTGAAATCATTAAACTTTAAGAGCAACAAACTCTAGCTAGAGATACATGGTATGGATCCTCTTACGAAGATTGCAACATCTCCAACAAGTTTTTAAAATCTCGAGAGAAGGTGAAACCAGATCTACAACCAATTGTCAATGTATGGTCAAAGAAATATAATGACAATAAGAAAATTTGTTTTCAATTAGCATCACTTCAATGTAGCCAATTGATCATCATAATTAGATTCATCTTTTGCTCAAGAGATTTTTTTCGACCAAATAAGATTCAAGGTAGTTGAATTTCTTTTTCTACTAAGACCTTGGTGACATGAAATTGGTAAGGTTCAAAATTAGATTTGAGGCATTCGAGCATGTATGGGTTCTTGTTAATTCAAGCATTATCTTCCCGCCAAGTGTTACGCGCAAACCTGAATATAGGATTAATTAATATTTTATGTCGTAAGACCTCTACCAATGTGTCCCTTTGTAAAGGATTTCGTAGTTAACCATGTTTTTCAATTAAATTATCGTGTACAAGAAGTTGGTTAAACTAGGAAGAATTGTTTGATTTGAAGGATACATAAATTTTGTTTGTAAATTTATTAAATGAGTAGTCCATAGGATTGGTTGTTGGTCTAATCAAATGTCTTCAACATATCACGCTTGACTTATCATATTCTTTTCTTGTGAATTCCTTGCATGCAGATGCCAATCGTTGAATATTTTGTTTGCTAGAAAAAAGGAGGACAAAGCTTGAGAAATAGAAAAGCCATAGAAAATTTGATATATGCATGGGACATAATGCCTATAAAACTTGCTCACAAATATGTTTTGAATCTTGCTTTGAAATTTTCCACATATTTTTATCTTAAGTTTTTTCATTTCTTCTAAAATAGTTAAAACCTACCTTATGTCCTAAAATAATTTTCCTACATATGTACAAATGTTCAGTTGATATCACACACTTGACTTGAACCGGTGATAATGTGAGCACGTTTATGCTTCAGATAATTTGCGGGACCTCGAGATTCAAAGAATGAGCATAGAATCGACAAGGATAAGGAGAATGCAAAAATAGAGCAATGTGTAGAAGAAGGAGAAAATGAAGCATTGTTCATGCCCTAACTTTCTTGGAAAACAAGGCCACAAAGATTCGTTGGTAGGATTTGGGAAATCAAAAGTGAATTTTAATCCTCAAATATCCTAGCACCAAAGCCCATTTAAATGATTTGTTGTATGTCTAATATTTCAAAAGGATGAGTCCTTTTCTAAGAGGTTGCATGAATATTTGTTGTGTTATGATGCATGAATTTTTAAGCCACATGCAGTGGTAACATTCATGCTTTCTATTCTAGAATATTTTCCTTGCTTGTTGCCTATATTTGACCCATTGTTTGTTAAAGGTTTTATCTTGGAGTTATATTATGGTTTCAAACTAAGCTTTTTATCTTGATTTTTGTGCAACTAGTTCTACATTCCACCTTTTTCTTTTGAATGTAATTGCAATGTCTTGTTTGGAAATCTATCTTCCCCTGAAGGCAACCTAATTTTCATTTTTTTCATGTGAATTCAACTTATCTTCACTTTGTTACTTTGTTGATTTGAGTTTATTTATTACTTTCTTAGCTTTGAGTTATTTGCTTTGCTTAGCTAATTCCTCTCCCAAGAATGACCTATTGAAATTAACCATATGTTGTTAATTCTTTGTTGGCTTTAGTGTCATAGAACACAATTGGTCATAACCATGGAAATTCGCTCATGGCCCAATACACAAGACATTGGTTCTTATTCTTTATTTGTTACCTTAGTCTAGTACTTGAAATTCATACTCAGTGGTGGAACACCCCCTAGATAATGGATATCTATGAGCAACTTAGACAGGAGGATGGATTGTTGGTTACATTTTAGGCTTAACTCGCACATCTAATAATGATTGATGTTTTACCTGGAAGATGGTGGAGTGTCCAAGGTGTTACATGTAAGGAGGATGCTTATCATAAAACAAGCATATCTGAAACAATGACCATTAACATATGTCACCCCACATGCCTTTAAAGGATGATTGAGATCCCCCATCCACATCTCTCTAGATATAAAATAAAAAAAAATAAAAAAAGAGAAGAGAGTGAAGCAAATGAGCTAAAGGTAAAGGCTTGGGAAAGACATTTCAGATCATGCGGGACATGCAAGTATCTCCATCAGGGCTATGGATGTTCGTTGGCAGCAGAGAAATCCTATGATAATAGGGTAACTCAATTGGGGCTCTGGATGCTTATTGGCAATAGAGCAACACCAAAGAATGGAAATAATTAGCATGAACTTTTCAACATTATTTGTATGTAAATTACTTCGTGATATTGCACTAGCCTTTGAGGGAATATTAAGTCGGGAAATGAATTTCACACTCCTACTTCACAACCATAACTAGTAATCTTCCCAAATAGGAAATGAACACTCAACCAATCAATTCGAAAGACAAGGTATAGTGGGACCCTCGATGTTGAAGCTTTGGTGTTTCATCAAGATGAAATCTTCACATAACTAGTAAATTTTATTAAGGTCTGTGAGTAGGCATTCATGGTTTCACTCAATGTGTCACCAATTATTGATCCAGCAACAACCCCCCATTCTATTTTTGACTTCACCATCTAAGGGAGGAAAAAATAGCACATGGGCCTTCCTTTTATCTTGGATATATGAACCTTCATGGAATTTTTTGTATATTGTTTTCCTTCACTTTGAAATTTTGCTTGTTCCATTTATCCTAATTATTTTCCTTTGAAACTCACTAGGCAGTTCAAAGGCATGATTTTATCTTTTCCTTAGCCTCTAAGCAAGTTCTTTTGACACTTAGAAATTTTTCTAAAACTTGTACATACTTCCTTTTTCACATCACACCTAAAATCTTTTTTCTACAACATGCCACATATCTTACCTGATCTCAATTTGTCTATGACACAACATGTATCACACCCTGTCTATTTTCCCTCGTGACATACCGCGTCGCTTCAATTTTATTTATTGCAACAAATAAAATTTTACTCATGTGACATATGGTATCGCCCAAAATTTTCCATCTTTGCAGTGTGTCGCACCAAATTTTGTTTTCATGTGAAATGTCACGTCACATTAAAGTTTATATTCATGTGATAGCCTCCATTTTATCACATCGTACCAAACTTTATTTCCATGCAACACATTGCATCACGGAAAACTTTCTTTCTCCGTGACAAATTATTTTATCACATGGACCAAAAGTTTAGAAGGGTACAACATATCGCACCCAAAATTATTTTAGGTGTGATACAAATAAATCTCATCACATCATCCTAAAGTTTCAAAGGATGTAATACAAGTGTTTCACATATAATTTTAAAAAGGATGTGATAGAAGCATTTCACACATAATTCAAAGAGGGGTGAGAAACATATTTTCACACCAAATTTAAAAAGGGTGCAACACAAAGTTTAAGCAATACATAAAACAAGATATATTGCATCCAAAGATTTTTAAGTGTGAGAGGGGATGCATCGCTTCCAATGTCATGAAGGTCGCAACATAGTTGAACCTACTCCATCGGAAAACATTTCTCCAGGGAAAATTTTGATTAGATCAATCACCTCACACACCCTTACTATGATTTTACCTTTTAACAATATGTGGGAAGAAGCCCTAAATCTTGCAAGCAATGAACTAATTTCCTCGGTATAATTTTTATACATTTATCTTACTTGAGCTTTCTTTTAGGGAGGATCATTGACAAAATTTGTGAACTACATTTTAACTTTGAAATCATACAGTGATTGGAAGCAAACTGGTGGAAATGGTTGTTGGAAATATGAGGGTCACTTGAATTACCCTAGTATGGGAAAAACACCCATAAAACCAAGGATACAATCAACACTAAGATTTACAGAGTGGGTTGCAACCGTTGAACTTGGTGGTGCATGTTCCAATAAGAAAATTGATGAGGTTAGGGAGTTGAAAGTACGGATTGTTAGCTTGAAGAATCCAATGTTGAAAGGTAGAGAATGCAAGCTAGGTTTCTCACCAATGCATCTGTGAATGTAGACCAGGGGAGATGCCCAATTACATGTCAAATATAGATATCCTATGGAATATGTTGTTAACATAAATGTGCAAAAAAACATCACTGGAAGACAAAAGAGAGCCCATTGGATTGACAATGCCACAATATCATAAGCCTTCAAACTTATGTATCAAGACTTCTAGGTTGCATATTTTTACCACTTTTATGAAGGAATCAAGCTCAAATCGCAAAGGCTAAAGTGCATATTCAAAGAAAAGCATGGACTATGCTCATATACAAGTTCTAAACAAAGATGAGAGAAGACCTATTGTGTGCAAGTCATCAATTTTATTGTATGGGGAAAACTAGTGCCAAAATCCATGTTGACTTGTAAGCACTAAAGGACAGAATTTGGGGTGTAAGTATACACTAATGTAAAATATTGTAATTTATTAAAAAAAAAAAATATTGAGTCTATCCTCATCATTCTATTTGGGATAAGGACAAAATTCAGTAAGGTAGAAGGCCAAGATTCAAGAAGGTATAAGGCCAACAATCAAGAGAAATTTTCATAAATAGAGTCAGTGTATTCAAGAAAAGGGATTTTGACTCTTGGAGATTTCATGTACTATTGTTGAAATTTTTAATGAGAAGTCAGTGTTTGCCAAGCCATTTTCTAGAGAACTCTGATTCATGTGTGTATCTACTCTAAACTATTCTACTGCTTTTGCTAAGCAGTGGAGTTGTGTAAGAATGTATCTCACATTGTGGACTATTCTTATGTGTGGTTGTTGCATTCTTATTTATGTTCTTTGGAAATGTTTGTCTAAATCTTGAGCATAGGAATGTAGATGGTTGTTTTAATGTTGAACTATTCTGGATTTGCAGTCATTAACTCATATTTGTATCTTAGTTCTCAACGAACCAATTCAATGAGTTATTGGCAGAAGCATGTTTGGTTTTGTGCTTGCTTTCTTTGTAATGTTAGTCATGTCCACACATGCATTTTCATCTTAGATTAGTTGCATTTCATTCTTTAGTTTAGAAAATCATTAATGGTGGATCAGCGTGCAACCAATAAAACCCAAAAATCAATGATGGCTAACGGGTCGTAATTCAAATGGGTTCCCTATTTCAAACGGTGTGAGGTCTAATTGGGACATCTCACCAAGGGTAACCCTTGTTGTTGACTAAGGTTATTTCAACTAGTCATCGGTACAATAATTTTATCCTATATAATTTGGGTGAACCATTTTTTGAAAAAAAAAATGGAAAATTAGCCAAATGGTGAGATTTAGCCCCTAAAATTTTACTTGCATGTGTTCACAAAGACCTCTTCTCCATAATTTTAATTATGTTAAAAAATGAAACTATCTCTTACCTTTGTCTTTTATATCTTTGTCTTCCTCATTGTCTTCTTCATTCCTCAAGAGTTATATGCTCTCCCTTTACTCTGTGAGTTACAAGATCATTTTTTGTTTCTTTCCTCTTTGTAGCACTACCCAACCACTCATTACAACTACCTTCTTCCAATTTTTTTCTACCTTTGTTCTCTGGATTGACTCCTCCCTCTATTCTCTACATTGCTCTCCATCCCTTATCTCTAATATAGGTATGTTCTGGATTCCCTTCATTTTCATACTCACTTCCTTTCTTCATTTTTTCTATCTTCCCACCTAACTCTACCAACCTCTAGCCAAGTCATATATGTGGCCTCCACTTGCTACATCCCACATCTCCTTATTGTAGCTACCACCTTCATATCCATAGTGTACTTCCAATCTTTCTTGCATCCTTTGTGGTATTCATTTCCCTTTACTAACCAATGAGCCTCACACTATTTGTCTTCCCTCTATTTGCTACAGGGATTTTAGTCCCATTGACCTTTTGACCTCATCCCTTGTTCAATTGGATGATCAAGATCATTTCAATTAGGCATCCAACCTTTGCCCAAGGACCATCTTGAACTTTACTCTTCAATCAACACACCATGCCCTCTCAACTCCATTCTTGACCATTGAGCAAGTTTACCTTTCATGTCAACACTTCTTCCCACCTTCGCAGGCCACCACCCGATGTTTCTCCTTCAAAGCACATCATGGTGTTGTTTTTGCATTCGGACGAGTGCCCCCCACAATATCACTCCTTTTCATCGAAGATGCTCCTGCAACATTATCTTCTTTAGCACAAATAGCATCCATCATTACCCCCTTATCCCTCTAGTTCATTTCCTTCTATTTCTTAGTTAGAACACATAGTTTAATTAGAGGGTAAAATAGATTTTCTTTCTAAGTACTTTTTCCATTTCTAATTGCAATGGAAACCTTGGAGACCTATTCAAAGTACCTAATAAAATCAATCAACATTAAGTGAACATTAATTCAAATTTAATTGGTGATTTAGTGACTCCTTTCCCCTTGGTCCTTACCTTTTTACTGAACTCTCATTTTCTCTTAAATACTAAGAGACAACTCCACTCTCTCGATCATTTCTTTCAATGATAGTTGAATCATTGGAATGATAACATAATGTCTCACTCTAGTCACTATGTCAAAAACTCATAATAATTAAAAAAAAAAACTACAAAGTATAAACTCTAAAATTATAACACAATCAATTAGATAAATACTAAGAGACAACTCCACTCTCTCCATCATTTCTTTCAATGATAGTTGGATCATTGGAATGATAACATAATGTCTCACTCTAGTCACTATGTCAAAAACTCATAATAATTAAAAAAAAAACTACAAAGTATAAACTCTAAAATTATAACACAATCAATTAGATGAAGATGTAAAAAGAATATTTAACATTTCACAACTTAAAAGTATGCAAATGAATTATTTAACAACAAATATATATGTGTGTGTTTATATGTTAAAAGCCCGTAATAATTAAAAAAAAACTACAAAGTATAAATTTTAAAACTATAACACAATCATTTAGATGAAGATGTAAAAAGAATATTTAACATTTCACAACTTTAAAGCATGCAAATAAAATATATATATATATATATATATATATATGGAAAAAACCTAAAAACATATGTTAGAGATATATTTATAGCCATGGTTTCATAACACTCTTACATATGCATGAGTATCAAAACCTTCGCCAAGTAGGTCCTACATATAAATGTGGGGAGCTTCATTTTTCACCTAAGTAGGTCTTAGGTATAAATGTGGGGAACCTCATTTTTTTGAAAAATAGGGAAGGTTAACTTGTGTTGAATACAAAGACCCATTTTCAAGGGACAAAATTGACATTCTATTTAGTTAGTTTAAAGTTTTTTCCCATTTCCATTTATAAGTTTAGTTGTTCAATCATCTATAGTTGAAATTATACTAATTAATCATTATTAATTTTAACAAATTTAAGAAGAGATTAAAGTATGAAATTCAAGTGAATTCTAATTGGTAGTCTTTTCGGTAATTGTACCTTTTTCAAATCATTTAAAAGCCCCTGGTTATTGTTTCAATGCCATTTTCACTCTTTCAAAATCTAACCTTGAGAAATGGGCCAAGTTTTTCATATTATCATAACACCAACACCAACACTTATGAAGATATAAATTTATATTTTCTTCTATGATCACAATTTTTGTTGAGAAGTACTATTGATTTGAAACAAATTACATTCATATCCGATTCCAAACTCCAACTTAATCTTCAAGTAGTAGTGGGTATCAATTATCAACATACTAATAAAAAAATGTAAATACTCCATCAACACACTAGGTAAGGGGAGAAACAACCAGAAACACTAAATATCTAGTGCTATCAATTTGATAATGATGTTCATTCTAATATCAAACTCATTGGGAATCTAAACACCACTCTAAAGAAAAAGATTTGGCAAATTTTGTTATGATATGCCTGTTTAATTTTCACTATGCTAGGCTCAAGCATGAGGTTTATTTCATTTTTACCATTTACTTGAACCATAAACAAATGCAACGACACCATTCATAGTTGCTGCAATAACCAAGATCACAAGAAAAAATACCATGCATAAGAACACAAGAAATATCCTGGCAAACCCTTCTCAACAAGGGAAGAAAACCCAGCAATCATTTGTTATATTCTCAAGAGAAAGACCTCCCACACCATAGACCTA
>CBVK0101020145.1:0-10174 GCA_900067695.1 Picea abies
AGCCTCCCCACGCAGATTGATCTCGGATTTGGTGTCAAATCGACTTGGGAGCCGATCCATTAGTGGTTGGGAGGCCGACCAGTTCCATAAATGCGTCGTTTGGCAGGCGCGCGGGTTTTGCACCCCACA
Source organism: Picea abies (assembly GCA_900067695.1). Lineage (NCBI taxonomy): Eukaryota > Viridiplantae > Streptophyta > Pinopsida > Pinales > Pinaceae > Picea > Picea abies. The sequence continues at coordinate 130 of CBVK0101020145.1, forward strand.
GCCGCGCATATGCGCCCGATGTACGGAGATGTTGCGCACGTGTGCGCGTTTTCCATGGGTGCGATGCCCTTTTTAATTTTTTAGCCAATTTTGTATAGTTTTGGCCCTTTTGCTGTGTTGTGGAACTAATCCTTGTGCCATGAATGACTGTTTTTCTGTGCTGATGATGCGGAGTTCTTGTCGCCCTGTGCGGACGAAATTTCAGTGATAACATAGACTATTACATGACCATATACACTCATGCACAAAAGAAGATGAAGGAGAATCTATCTCTTGAGATCTAGAGTATCTCATATGAAGATTGATTGAAAGGAGCAGAAGGCTCCAAAGATGATTGAACATTAGAATGAGAAGCAGACCTCATTTGAAGACTAACTCAATATTTCATATTTAATATTGGTATGAAACACCAAGTATATCCTGTAATAAATCAGTAGGGATGTGACCTTTGATGAAGATGCGACGCTCAAGAAGATGTCATCTTGAAGAAGTATATGAAGAGGAACCCGTAGCTCCTAGAGTTGCAGAATTAGTGAGGGAGGTTCCCAGAGCTGCAGAACCAGTGAGGGAAGTCGTAACTTCCCCTGATGAGGAAATTCTAGAAGATCATGACATAGTATAATTTCAAGAACCTCCTCAAATGACGATCTCCCATAAAAGAAAGCCTGCTTGGGAAAGAGAGCTTATTCAATATGGAGAGAAGTATGGTGTTCCCGAAGGAACCATGAGACAGGTGAAGAGACCTAAAGCCATTCTCCAGTTATATGGATTTGATGTGTGATCTCCTAGAGAAAGAGCTTACTTGCTTTGAAGAAGCCATTCAGAAGAAAGAATGGGCATATTCTATGACAGAATAATACCAATCCATAATAAACAATGATGTATGGGAAATAGTTCCCAGACCAAAGAGCAAGGATGTGGTATCTTCCAAATGGCTCTTTGAAATAAAACATGTTGTTGATGGAAGTATTGAGAAGTATAAAGCGAGATTTTTTGCTCGTGGATTTTCTCAAAAGGAAGACATTGACTATGAAGAGACATTCACTCATGTAGCCAGATACACTTCGATCAGAACCATCATAGAACTTGCAGCTAAGATGAAGTGGAAGTTACACCAGATGGACGTAAAGACAGCTTTCCTAAATGGTGTCATCGAAGAAGAAGTGTATATATAGAAACCTCAAGGATTTTAAGTTGAAGACAGGAAGTATCATGTCTACAACCTGAAGAAGGCTCTGTACGGATTGAAGCAAGCTCCTAGAACTTAGTATGGCAGGATAGATAGTTCCCTGACGAGCTTGGGCTTTACCAAGAGTAAAGCAGATTATAACCTTTACTTCAAGGTTATGAACGATGAGCCAGTGATATTATTTTTGTATGTGGATGACTTATTCTTAACTGGAGAAGAAAATCTCATCACCAAATGTAAGAAGAGGCTTGCCTCAGAATTTGAGATGAAAGACCTTGGCCTAATGCATTATTTCTTAGGTCTTAAGGTATGGCAGAGTCGAGAGAGGATCTTCCTTAACTAAGGGAAGTATGCAATCGAAATCCTAAAGATATTTGACATGTTAGAGTGCAAGTCCATGAATACACCCATGGAAACAAAGTTGAAGCTACTGGTCGACACTTCATCAGAATTGATTGATGCCACATTGTATAGACAGATCATTGGATCACTAATGTATCTGATGAACACCAGACCAGATATTTGTTTTGTCATGAACACGTTGAGTAAGTTTCTAGTAGAACCCAAACATGTTCACCTAGTTTTTGCAAAACATGTGATGAGGTAACTTAAGGGTACATTAGATTGTGGTCTCATTTATGATGGAGATCATGATTTCACATTGAGTGGGTACACTGATTCAGATTGATATGGAAGTGTCTCTGACAGGAAGAGAACTTCAGGATGTTTCAGTTTGGGATCAACCATGATCTCATGGCAGAGTAGGAAGAAATCTAGCATTGCTCTCAGTACAGCGGAAGCAAAATACATTGTTGTGTGTTATTCCAGTTGCGAAGCTATATGGCTTCGAAAGTTGTTGACCGGTCTATCTGACCTAGAGATGGAAGCAACCACGATCCTATGTAACAACCAGAGCTACATAAATATGACAGAGAATCATGTATTCCATGAAAATTCGAAGCACAGAGAGATCTGATATCATTACATCTGTGACATGGTGCAGAGAGGATCCATAAAGCTCCAGTACGTTAGCACGGATGAACAGGTTGTCGATGTGTTGACCAAGCCTCTATCTCGTGTAAAGTTTGAGAACTTTCGAGATAAGCTTGGTATAGTCCAAAAGGACCTTCCTCAAAAGGGGGAGTAGTGTTGTGATGATATATACCTAGTATTGTGCTTCCATCTTAACCGTTGTGACATAAAGCAAGTCTACTTGTTGTGATGAGATGTGCCTAGTACTGTGCTTCCAGCTTAACCACTGTGACGTAAATCTAGTCTAGATGTTGTGTTGAGATGTGCCTAGTACTGTGCTTCCATCTTAATCATTGTGACGTAAAGACATTCTAGTTGTTGTGTTGAGATGTGCCTAGTACTATGCTTCCAACCTAATCGTTGTGATGTAAAACAAGTCTAGTTGTTATGTTGAGATATGTCTAGCACTGTGCTTCCAACTTAATTGCTATGATGTAAAGCCATTCTAGTAACTTGCTTCCAGCTTTATAGCTATGATGAAAAGAAAGACGAGTATTGTGCTTCCAGCTTTATAGTTGTGATGAAAAGAAAGACGATTATTGTTCTTCCATCTTTATTGTTGTGATGAAAAGAAAGACAAGTACTGTGATTCCAGCTTGATAGCTATGATGTAAAGCCAATCCAGTATTGTGCTTCCATCTTGATTGCTGTGAAGAAAAGAAAGACGAGTACTGTGCTTCCATCTTGATAGTTGTGACGTAAAGCCAATCCAGTATTGTGACTCCATCTTAATTGTTGTATAGTGTGTCGGCCTCGTGCTGTGATGATGATGTATTAGTTTTATGCTAATCCATATTGATGCAAATGATGATTTCATTCCTTTGAGAATGACGATGTTGCCGATGTGAAAAACTTCCAATGATTTATAGATACACCAATCAGTGTTCCAAGATGATATTGATGATGTTGTCCTCTCAGCCACCTGATGTTGTTGATGATGATGTCCTCTCTATCGCCTGATGTTGTTGAAGAATACCCTTGTTGTTAAGGGGGAGTGTTGAAATAATGTAACTTCAAAGTGTATTCTAATTATTATTGTGAAATTAGTCATTAGATCAATCCCAATTGTGGATTGATCATGCCGACTATTGTAAAAGACCAAATCCCATTTTGCAAATTGGTCAAAACATAATTATAATAGGTTGAATAAGAAGTCGGCCCTAGAATTTATTAAAGGTGGTTATAACCACCCAGATTGAGAAGTCGGCCCTACCAGTGAAGAGACACTTCCACCCATGCCAGAATTGTATAAATAAGGAGACTAACGCCTCACTTCGACACACACTCACTTGTTCATTGATAAGCAAATTTCGGAGCTGCAATTGGAGAAGAGAGAGAGAGAGAGGCACATTCTTGGGAGAGGACTTTCTGTATTTGTTTGTTTTATTTCTTGGCATTGCATTGGCTATCTATAATAAGGAATTTTTTGTTGGGTTTTCTCCCCCATGAAGGTTTCCCCGGATAAATGATGTGTCTCTTGTGATTGTGTATTTTTCAGTGATCCTATCTTATGATATTGTTATCTAGTGAAATGAAAAGAATTCTAATAATAACTTAAACCTTAACATGGAAAAATCTACGTGACATGTCAAAAAAATAGAGAGAGGTCTCCTTGATTGGAGATAAGAGGGAAGGAGAAGGTGACACATTGAAATATAAAGGTGCACCTCTCTTGGGATTGGTGCCCTTAAGGAGAGTGTGCCACCTATCAAGAGAGAGGGTGTACCTCTTCTTGGGATATCCATCATCCCTACTTAACTCATCATCTCTTCACTCTAAATTTCCACTTAACTCATCACAACTCACCTCAAGTGCCATTAACTAGCAGTGAGGGAGAGTTAGATTGGAGACAATCCAAAAACATGTTTCTGACATGTTTCCTTAAAAATATGGAGCTAATTTATTTATACCTTTTTGAAGAAATAATTGATTTTCATGAGTAAAAGACAATTATTTTTCTCAAAAAAGGTGTACTAAGGTAAAAGGGGTATTCTGGGTTAGAAAACGATACCCTCCAAGGTCTATAACACCTAATACCACTTATTTAATATTTACATCAATTACAAAATAAATTCTAGAGGGACCTAATGCATGTCCATAGGACTATGGACAAATGACTAGCATGCTAATATACAATTCACACTAGACTTTTATAGAACACACCAAGGCCTATACATTGAGACATACTCCAACTTTGGATGAAATGAGTGAAAAAAATTAGAAAATTATAAGTCGCTAAAAAGTGAGGTATAATTAACCAAGTGGAAAAAAACACTCTAGAGTTATGCACTAATGACCATGTCTTGGGGAGCTGAGTTTTTTACATACAAAAGACCTCATGTTATCTCATTTTATTACAATTCCCCCCATGGGGGTATGGAACATGCATAAAGAAAAATATGAGAGGAAATAATGCCTTGTAGGACTTTTGAACTTGAATTTTGAACAAGTGCCTTGTTCAATCTTTGTGGTTCTGGTGCAACTAGGGAGGCAACATGATGAAAAATGGCCAAATAAAAGTCCAAAAGATCATCTTGAGCTCTACCTCCTCGCTATGAGGCAATCTCCCCTAGTTCTAATGCATTGAATGCATATCAAATTAAAAGGACATAATAGCGGTAAGAAAAATAATAAATGCATAAACCTAAAAATGGTACTTGGAAAGAAATAAATGGATATCAAAAGTAAATAATGGGTTTGGAATACACACACTACTAAGGAAAGGGTAACTCAAGCACCAAGTACACCCTCTACGAAGGTGCTCATGGAGAACACATGGCTTTGCATGTCAATGACACCATGACCATGAAGTAAACCCCATACCATCTCATTCACTTATACTTACACTTTAAAGAGTTTTTCAGGAACTATCCCTCTACTTGAGTATTGACACACCTAATAGGGTCTTATGATGGTCCTCCCATACCTAAACTTGGAAAATTGCATAAAGTCTTAAGCTAGTGTGAAGTTTGAAGAAGATACTTAATGTGAATTGCTTAAGAGGATTTTGTATTAGATTGTGACTTACTTTGTATGATTCTAACTTATATCTTGTAATGGTTGGTCTTACTTGATTCTGCAAGCTTTGCTTGATGATGGTCCTATGCCAAAAGATTTGAAGCCTCTACCTTGGATACTGCACATTATATGGATATCGTTGAACACTTTATTATGAGTGTTGGGTCATATGATGACTTGGCCTACTTCTTGGCACCCTCCGACACCTTTTGGACCTAGGACGTTGCATATACAACTTGATATGTTACTCAAGGGGTAGGAAGCCCACAAACTTTGATGTTGCACCCTTTTGGGGATATTAGGGCTTGGATGGACCCTATTGTCCTTGATGATGATGAGGCACCTATTTGGAGAGGTTATGGACCCTTTCCTATGATGATTTCATGCTTGAGGGTTGGGACATTCCAAATGATGATGACATCAAGCTTGATGGTGACTTGATGCTAGCACGGGCCAAGCTAACATTATTGATGATGATTGGGCATTTTTTTGATGATGTGATGTGACCTTTTGATGAGGAGGCGTGTCCTTTCATGATGCTTTGCACCTTTTGGGAAATTGATGTGACTTTCGGAGCTCTTGCATCCCTTGAGGAGATGACATCATCGTCTTTTGGCATACTACACTCACATGTGTGGCTTCTTTAGAGGAAATTTTCATGTTTTAGCATTATATCTTAATTTGAGAGGAATTTTGGGGATGAGACTTGTTACACTGTAATGATCCCAAGCCAATTTTTTGCTTAAAACCACTAACTACTACTGATGTGTTTATTAATTATTTGATATACAGGTAACTGTTGATATTTCATCCTTAGGGTTTGTTCATGTTATATAGTTCATACAAGATCTACTCAATACATGCAATATCATAACAATACTCAAGATATGGAAAGACAAGCATAGATCTGACCTTTATTATGAAAAAACATGAACCTGATACAATATAGAGCAGATATGGAAGGGTCCTCAGATGGCTCCAATAGATAGATGATATGAGTTGCTACAAAATGCTCCTGACAATACAAAATAAGACTCCAAAGGCTTAATACAATGTGAAGACCCAAGGTGCCAATAACAAGTGAATGCCCAACCCCCCTGGGCTGCTGGTATGTCCTGTTGGATGATAAGAGGCCAATATTTTGGCCCAACTGAAGGCGATGTCCAAATTGTGCCAAACTCCACCAGAATGTAGATCGGGGCCAAGGAAACCCCTCCCAAAATTCTGAAGCTCAAATACTCAATCCTCCTCCTCCAATGGTTGAAACCCTAATACAACTTGTGCCCTCCTAAAGCCCAAAATAGCTAAATAATTCATTATGTATGAGGAACACCTCCAAAACCTATGAAAATCTATGGAATGATAGATCGGGTTGTTATAAACCCTTAGGAGAAGTTTCAGTTTCAGATCCTAGGTAGAACTCCCTAGATCTGAGAAATATTGAATCACAAGATGTCCTCCTTGCCTCAAGGCCATCCCAGTCTGTAGTTGAAGATATGATGGTAATAACTCTTCAAGAAATCCTCCAAAATTTTGGTCAAGGACCTACAGACAAAACCCAAATGTCAGAATACCCCAAGGCTCTCCCAATTGGCTGGATCGAACTCTTCTTCAAGATATGGTGCGCCCCTACTGGAAATCCCTGAACAATACGGCCTTGTTGCTCTCCTTAATCGATAGATGGATCTGTGGTGAGTGTAGGATGGTGTGAGTGGAGTATTTAATCCCCAAGACCAAGCTTGGAACAAGGTGAGTGGGTCTTTCACCGCTGAGTTGTTCACAAGGGTTTGTAGTAGAAAAACCCTCAAACTGTATGCTCAAGAGCATCAACAAGCAAATACCAAAATCCAGAATGCCTCATAGGTGCTCCCTAGCCTTTCCTTTATACTTTTCTTCTATTTCTCTATTGAGTTAGGTTAACCCTAGGGTTAACTCCTAACTTAACCTCCAGTTCTTCTATTTCTTCATTTAGTTATCTCTTAACTCTTTTTCATCTTTTAATCAAGTCGACTTAAGAATATAACCTTAGTTTGGTTGACCTTTCCCCTCAGTGTGAGAATATGGCCTAGTGGGGACACCTAGACCACTAAGTCTTCCAAAACTCTCCATCAAGAGGTGGGGGACATTACAGTCTCCCCTGCTTGAAATTGCTTGTCCTCAAGCAATTCCAAACCTGTCTCCCTTACCATCTATTCATTCTCCCACGTGGCATCCTCAATGGGTAGATATTTCCACCTAATCAAATACTCCTTGATGCTTCTCTTCTTGGTCCTCTTCTTTCGAACCTCCAGTATCTCTTCCAGAATCAACACAAGTTGTCCTTCTTTGTCCATGGGAGGTAGTGTCTCAATGGGAATGATGTGTTGGCCAATGGCCTTTTTCAGGTAGGATACATGGAAAACGTGTATTCGACTACCCTGTGGGAGCTCCAACTCATAAGCTACGGCCCCTATCCTTCTGCTTATCCTGTAGGGCCCAAAGAAGCATGGTTGTATCTTTCCTTCTCCGCTTCTTTTTATAGAAGCTTGTCTATAGGGTTGGAGTCTTAGATAGACTAAGACACCAACCTCAAAAGTACGCTCCACTCTGTGCTTGTCTGCTTGGACCTTCTGTTGGTTCTGTGCTCTCTGTAGATGATCCTTCAACTCTCTGAGGATATCTTGGCTCTGTTGTACCCAATCTTGTACCATTGGTGCCCTGTTGTCCCCAAAAGCAATCTCCACAAAGGAAATTGGATCATAGTTGTATAAGGCTCTAAATGGTGTCATGCCTATGGATAGATGATGGGTGGTGTTGTAGCAGTATTCTCCCAAGTGCAACCATCTAACCCACGGTTTTTTTTGCCCTTCTACGTAACCCCTGAGGTAGCCTTCCACCCATTTGTTGACTATTTTAGTCTGACCATCTATCTAAGGGTGATAGCTGGTACTAGGGGTCAAGATCATGCCAACTAATCTGAACAATTCCTGCCAAAACGTACTCATGAACCTGCTATCCCTATCACTGACAATGGTCTTGGGTAGGCCATGCAACCTGAAGACCTCTCTAAAAAATAGTTCGGCCACTTGTGCTACGCTGAAGTCTATGGATATGGAGAAGAAGTGTGCAAACTTCGTCAACCTGTCTACTACTACGAAAATGCAGTCCTTCCCCTGTGTCCTGGGAAAGCTAGTGATGAAATCCATGGATATGTTTTCCCACTTGTGCTCCGGAATGGGTAAGGGTTGCAGTAGTCCTACTGGGTGAGTGTGTTCATCCTTGTTCTCTTGGCATGTAGTGCACTCTTTGACATGCTTAATCACATCTTCCTTGAGGCCCTTCCATGAGAACCTCTTTCTCACTTGTCTGTACATCTTACTAATCCCTGGGTGCCCTGCCACTAGTGAGTTATGACATGCATGTAATACCTTGGCCTTGAAAACCGATCCATGAACCAAGAAAATTTGGCCTTTGTAATAGATGAGGTCCTTCACGATCCTGAAGTTATCATCCTACATTTTTCCATCCAATAGCTGACAAGCGAACTGGTCCTTTGCATACTCCACCACCAAGTGGTCCTTCCAGTCAACTGACGTACTTGTCATGGTGAAAATGGATGGCCTCCTAGATAATGCATCAACCACCGTGTTGTTCTTCCCTTTGAAGAATTCAATGTCAAAGTCATAGGCCTGTATTTTTCTTACCCATTTATGTTTCCTTTCATTCAATTCCTTCTACTCCAATAGGTATTTAAGACTGTTATGATCTGATTTGACCACAAACCGTGCACCTAACAAATATTGTCGAAATTTGGCTAGTGCATGCATGATAGCCATAATTTCTTTGTCATAAATGTTGTAAAGCAGCTCAGGACCCCTGAGTTTCCATATTTCATAGGCAAGAGGGTGATTATTCTGTATCAATATGGCCCCTATACCTTCCCCTGAGGCATCACACTCCAAGGTGAAAGGCAGGTTGAAAAATGGAAGGGCTAGGACTAGGTATGTGCTCATCACCTTTTTCATTTTCTCCATCATAGCTTGAGCTTCTTCACTCCATTTGAAGGCCCCCTTTTTAGTCAAATCGGTCAAGGGTGCAGACAGTTGAGAAAACACCTTGACGAATTTCCTGTAGTACGTGCATATGCCTAGGAATCCCCTTAACTCTATGAGTGTCTTAGGAGTAGGCCACTCCATAATGGATTTTATCTTCTCCTGATGTACCTGTACCCCCTTTTCTCCAATGATGTGTCCCAAGTAGAGTACCTATGTCATCCCAAACTCAAACTTGGATTCCTTAGCGTACAGTGACTATTCCTCCATGATAGACAGGATTTGGTCCACATGCTGAAGGTGTTCCTCCCATGTCTTGTTGTAAATGACCAAGTCATCAAAAAATACTAATAAGTGTTTCCTCAGTTTTTTTTTGAACACATGGTTCATGCAAGATTGAAACTATTAGAATATATAAGATGGTGTGCTCATTTTACCATGACGATACCCTCGTCTCCCAACCACAGGCTGAAGCCTCCCTCCAAGCACCTTAACCTTGACCTGAGAATTCCTCCGGAAGCAAACCCTAGGCTAGATAGCCAAACAAAGAGTAGCACATCTCTCCCCAAGGATAGCGCATCACAAAAAGCTGATCAGATAGTCCAAACCCTAGCCAAGAGATATCCAAGCCAAATACTGAAACTTGCTGCTGTTGCAGCTACACCTGCAACCCTCCTCCAAACCTGCACACCAACTGGAAAAACTGCAGTCCTGAGATGTGAAAAATGAGAAACTGGCGCCCTGTATTTATAGTAATCCTGCCAGTTTACTGGGG
>CBVK0101020146.1:0-10174 GCA_900067695.1 Picea abies
AGAAAAGGGGTTGAGGTTTCGGGTAGAAGGTTAAAAGTTACATCTTAAGGGTCATGATCTGCGTACAAGTTTAAATCCCTAGCTTGTTAGTCCGTAGGGTAGGAAAACCCCACAACACTTACATAGACCTCTATGCGTGCTCATGGAACTTTGAGAGAGGAAGAATTTGAGGTTGTTAAATTAATTGAGAACAACACCCAATTTTCTATGTTATTAGGAAAACCCTAGATTGAGAAAGACCAGATCCAGAGAAAAGAAGAAGAATCTTTAGAACAAAAAAATCAAGAATTAAAAGATTTCATGACTAGGAGAATAACACACTTACTAGAAGAACAAGAAAACCAGTCAAAGCTATTGAGGACTAGAGATCTAGATGTCGAAGTTGAAAGAACACAAGAAGACTTGAAACACTTGTCTATACAGAAGAGTAGAGCACCTACCAAAGAAGAAGTATTGGCTTTGAAACCTACGAAATACCATCAATAGTGTGAATTTAATATGCCAAGAGGAGATAAGAATCAGAATGGGAAGAGGAACCCAGTAACACAGATCACAGGGAAGAAGTCTAGAAAACTCAGCAAGAAGAAAGAAAATCTAGAAAAATTGCATGAAGCTTCAGAAAGAACTTCCCAAAAGGAAATTCTCCAGAATTTGAACTTCGTCGAAATGTCAGAACAAATCAGATTGGCACTTCACCATGGCGAAGCGATATAACCATTGGAGGCATTATGACCGTTAAACCGACACTCCCAAATAGATAGAAAGCATTTATGACCTCGAAAGATCACTATCGGACCGTTGGAACCATGCCATAATGGAAAGAACTGCATTGATGAAGGATTCTTGTCCATTGGAAGGATCTGTTACATCACCATCTATATATCTCGTCGAGCATTGCACCGAGAACACTTTTTCCAATCATGATTATCCGAGCTCAGAGAGAACTAGTTTATTTCATGCAATGATCATTTGAGACCTTGCCATCCACCCCGTTGCATTGAGTACTTGTTTATCAGTCCAAGATATTTGATCTCGAGCATGCATGTTGGACGAGCTCAATGTTGTCAAGAAGTCAGTAGAGGAATTTTTAATTGATCTAATGGTAGAGAGAGTGATTTACATAGGAGTTAAAGCCTCATCAAAAAGAGGAGTGCAAGCCTCCCTGTCGACTGCTCACGGATCCAAACCATCCTGCGTTCCAGATGAGAAAATAACCAAGAACATGGATGAATTAGCGAATGCGAAGTTAATCCCATCCATTATGTCTAATTAAATCTCACCTATATTCAACGCGGTGAATCGTGACAGTGTCCTGAGGGTTTTGACTACATAGTCATCAAGGCATACCTCTTGAAGGGGATACGTGCAATCATACCGCAGTTGGATAGGATTCCAACCTTGAAGATCAGTGACTATAATCTAGGGGACCGCAAGACCTATGGCATGCTCGCGCCTCACAAGTACCTGACTAAGATGAGGGGAAAGAGATCGAATATCATTACCCAACCATGGACCAGGAACATCACGCAGTCCACTATCCTTAATGTCATGAAAATTCCACACTTTGGAAGGCACCAGGATGTTAACGCATGCATTAATATCCTATTTTCGTTCTTCCACAATGGTTATTTATGGTTAGACAGTCATATTACCATTGATCTAGTATTGATCCATAGGATCACTAGATTGAGCATGCAGGGACCCAATCCACAAGAATTTTACCAAGGGAAGGTTGTAGATCGTACCCTAGCACAGAGGATTAAAGACACCTATGGAAATGTAGAGAAGGGGATGAGAGGCTACAAGGTAGCCTCCATTCAGAATGGCATAGTGCACCTTGATTTCTAATTGATTGTTGGTAAGCTGGTCTGAAAGAACAGACCTACGTAGGTCACAGGGTTTGTTTTTGACCTCATAGGAAAGTGCGTGAAGGGATTATAGATGAACTCGGTGAATTACTTAGTCAACTAGCTAGAAGTAGATTGTCATGAAGCTCAGGATCAGGGTACGAGTTCTACTTTAGTTGGCTACTAATCTTCATTGTGTTTACAGCTTGGGATATGCCAGAAGGTGAAACCTTCCTGGACATTGAGTCGTTTGAGCCACTTGCTACAAATTTCACCACACTCTGGTATTCAAGCGATATGGGAAAATAGTAGCATTCGAACGCAGTATTCCATACCTACTACCTATAGCTGAAAAGGGATACTGAATCATTCCCCCATATGACTTCAAACATTCTAGATAGATTCAGGCCCCTTATGAAGTTTCGCATAGATAGTCATTTCATATATATCACCACACGTGCAGATGAGAATAAAGAAGAGATTTATTCATACTATAAGCTCACCGAGGAGGACCTGGAAGAAATCACTAGGGAATGTCCCACAGATTTCCTTATTCTATTCGACAAGGCAGAATTGTCCGACCCAAACCTCATTGGAAGCCTGATAGTTACCTGCGAGGAGTATAATGCACCCAGTAGTAGAAAAAGGAAGAAGAAAGAAGATGTACAAGAACTGAGAAACACCTCAGAAGAGAATTCTTCAGATTCACTTCACAAAGGAGGAGGTGACAAGGTGGACAAAGAAGAGAAAGAAGAGAAAGAAGGGGAAGAAGATAAGAAGGATCAAGGCAAAGTAACACTGCCACATAACCCCTTTGATGACATAGATCCATCGAAGAAAAGGAAGGTTTCCCCCATGAAACCTACATCATGGAAGAAGTCCAAAGAAAGCAAGTCGAATCCTCAGAATGTACTCACAGTTGATGACTTCAACTTCATTATCGCAGTTGTATTAGATGCCTTGGAAGACATTTTGCAGAGAACAGAAGAAAACAAGAGGATATGTATGATAGAATTAAGGAAGAACTCAGAGGGGTACAACATGCCCTTCAATCCAGTTGTGCAACGTCTACTACACCCCTACCCTGATATGAGACAGAGTTGGGAGACGAGCCTACACAACTCTGCATAATAGTTGATGTGACCGAAGCCCACCTTAAATGCTCCTAGCAAGAGAAAGAACGAGCCACAGTGGCCCTGAAGCAAGCACAAGAGGAAGTAATAGATAAATGAAGGGCTGCGCAGCAGGAGAAGGTTGCCCTACAAACTATGTTTGAAGAATATAGAGCAAAAATCTAGTAGGAGAAAGAACAGTTGCTCGCAGAGCAAGTTGGAGTAAAAGAAGCAGTCAACAGAGCACTTCGCTTTGTGATAGGCTTAGAGAAAAAGGAGGAATCCCTAGTGAAGAATCAAGTAGAACAACTTGCTAAATCCATCCATCAACTTCAATAGAGAATCACAGACTTAAAGATATGAACAGTGCCATGCACCACGCAGGACGTGCGATACCAAAGAGAAGCCACTGCCCAAAGCGTAGTTGAGAGGATCAGATCATTAGCTTTAGAATGTAAAAAACTAAGTGATCGTAGTGCACAGACTTATGAGAAGCTCACTGAAGACCCTGAATTGAAGACACTGGAGTCATAGCTCCAGGAGGCAAAGAAACAAGTAGTGACAGTACATGCACATTTGAATCTCTTGTTAGAAGTTGAGAGGATGAAAAGATCCTAGGAAAAATGCAATGCTCAACAATAGGTCCATGCCATTCAGAGTAGAGTAATGGAAGTGACTCAGAGACTCCAACAAATTTAGGACAAAGCTTCCCAACTATTTGAGGAAATTGAAGGTTGAGGAGCATATGGAGAAAGTAGTCATTATAGTCAAACAATTCTTAGAGGAACCTATCAACGAAGAATTTATTCAAGAGTTCACAGAGCAGGAGGCCTTGGCACAACAGCAGGTCGAAGAAGATTGAGCCAAGATCGAGGTTTTTGAGACAAAATTACTTAGATCAGAGTGACTCGATATGAGTCACAAGTGAGTGTTGGGGGCCTATTGGCCCTTGACCAAGTTTTGAGGATCCTTGGTCATGTTTGACCTAGTTTGGGACTTCGACAGGCTATCAAAGGTGGAGCACAAGTTGAAGCGGAGATCACGGGATCTCGACCCCTTTTTAGGTCACTTTTGGGTTTTGGGCTTATGTAACGGGTATGGGGATGACGACCCATGGGTTTACCCATGTTTAGTCCCTTTCTGTAATGTATAAATAAATTTCTAGGCGATGTAAGAAGTAGATAGCTTGATACCTTGCTAAGTGCTAGAGCAAGATATGCATCTATGTGATATCGTGCTAAGTGCAAGTTGTAAATGATTTGTGCATGTAGTGTTGAGGACTTGCCTAGATAAGTGCAAGTGACTGTAATAGGCTATGTAAAGGCTTTGTGTTGTGACCTAGCTTAGGGAAGGAGGATTTCGCGAAGTATTATGTAATATTCCATATATAAAAATTATGCACAACAGAAATAAAATGCTAGAAATGGTAGATGAACAACAATATAACCAGAATAACACCACAATAATAGTGAAATGATAATAGAATAACACTAGAAATAGCACTTAGATTATTGAAAGAAATGTTCACGGGCCTCTTCAAGGGGGAAACCTCCAGTTGAGCAGAGCTCTATTACAATAATATCCAAGATAGGTTTCTCATACTCTTGACTCCTATTTATACTAAATATGTCTATCAAAAGAACCATCTAGAGGAAGATCCTTCTAGAAGCAAAAGAATATATTAGGTCTTATTGCATTCATCTTATTCTACCTTATTGCAAGGCCTTATTAATATTGACCTTTATTACATCTACATATATTGTTCTACCTACATGAGGGGTTAGGTCCCTAACATGTCCTCCCCCTTAAAAATAGCCTTGTCCTCAAGGATTATGATGTGGAAATTGTTGCAGAATGGTAGTTGGTTCCCAAGTGGCATCTACTGGAGTTGTATATTTCCACTGGATTAACACTTCCTTGATGGTTCACTGATGCAGGTGACGACCAGGCTGATCCAAAACTGATTTTGGTTGTAGCCAAATGGATCCTTCTTTATCCAATTTGGGAAGGTTGGTTTGAATTTGGCACTTATTTCTAATAACATTCTTTAAGCATGAAACATGAAAAACAGGATGTAACTTCGAATGACTGGGCAAAGCTAATTGATAGGCCACTTGTCCCACATGTTTGATAATGGTATAGGGACCATAAAATTTGGGTGCCAACTTCTTAAAATGGTCATCCTTGAGGGAATGTTTCTTGTAAGGTTGCAGTCAAAGAAACACTTGATCCCCTTCTGCAAATTGACGTTCAAAGAAAACTTGATCTGCTTGTTTCTTCATGCAATTTTGGGCCATGAACAAATTCTCTTTGAGGATACAAAGAATATCCTCTCGAACTGTAAGCATTTTTTCAACCGTCTGGACCTTCGAGACACCTGGTAAATATGAAAGAAATGAAGGTGGATTTTGTCCATATACCGCTTCAAAAGGCACCATGTGGGTAGTTGTATGGTATGAAGTGTTGTACCACCATTCAACTAGGGGTAACCATTGAGCCCACTGATTTTTCTTTTTTGATGAAAAACACCTCAAATATGTTTCCAAACACTTGTTGACAAATTCAGTTTGACCATCAGTCTGGGGAGGATAAGTTGTTCTTAGATGCAATTGGGTGCCTTGGGGTTTGAACAGTTCTTGCCAAAAATTGTTAGTGAAAGTTGGGTTGCAATAAAAAACAATAGAATGCGGCATGCCATGAAGCTTGAAGACCTGATCCATGAAAATTTGAGCCACCGTGGATGTTGTAAATGGGTGTTGAAGAGCGCAGAAATGAGAATACTTGGAAAGGCGATCAACTACCACCATGATGACTGATTTATTTCCCGATTTAGTTAAGCCTATAATAAAATCCATAGAGATATCCCTCCAAATAGCAGGTGGAATCAGAAGCGGTTGCAGTGTGCCAGGAGATTTGACTGCTTCACCCTTATTTCATTGACACACCTCACATTCATCTACAAAATTATGAATGTCTTGTTTCATGCCATCCCAAAAAAAATAACATTTGACCCTGTCATAGGTTTTCGTGAACCCGGAGTGCCTAGTTGTGGGAGTAGCATAAAGCTCAAAAAGTACCGTGGAATTAAGTTTTTATTGTTTACTTAAGTACAAATGGCCTTTGTATCGAAGCTCATCATGGATCCAAGACTACCCGAGGGAAACTGGATAATTGGATTGCAATAGTTGTATCATATCCAAACTTTTGGGATCATGTAGCCATTCCTAGTGAACGACTTGGATCCATTCTGTTACAATGAAGGAGAGAGAAAAAAGGTATCCTTCATCTTCATATTTTCAGGAAAGTGCATATGCAACCACATTGTCTTTTTCTTTCCTATAAATTATCTCATAATCATATCCAAAGAGATTAGTCACCCATTTTTGTTGCTCTGGGGAGGATATGCGTTGTTCTAGAAAATACTTGAGGCTTTGATGATCTGTCTTAATTTGGAAGCGTTTCCCCAATAGATAAGGGTGTCATATATCGACGGCATGTAGAATAGCCAACATTTCCTTTTCATATATTGATTTCCCATATTTCGTTCAGATAGTGTTTTGCTGGTAAAGGCCAAAGGTCGACCCTCTTGCATAAGGACAACTCCAATTCCTTTCCCTGAAGCATCACATTCTAGGAAAAAGGTCTTTGTGAAATCAGGAAGGGCCAGGACTGGAGTGGTGCACATGGCCATCTTCAAGGTTTGAAAATCCTGAGCATCTATTTGAGTCCAAGTGAAAGAATTCTTTTTGAGGAGTTTCATGAGAGGTGCCACAATATTTCCATAATTCTTGACAAACTTGTGATAATAACCTATTAAGACCATAAATCCATGCAATCTTTTGAGAGTCTTTGGGTGAGGCTAGTCTTGCATAGCTTCAATATTTTTAGGTTCCACCCTGATGTCGTGCTTTCCAACCAGATCATCCAAGTACTCGACTTCTGAGGCGCCAAAAGCACATTTAGATTGTTTCAGGAAAAGGTTGTGCTTAGAGAGTAGATGGAGAACACGATCCACATGATCAATATGGTTTGTCTAGGTTTTCCCATAGATGAGGATATCATCAAAGAAAACTAAGACAAAATGATGGAGAAAAGGGCGGAATACATGATTCATGAGGCTTTAGAAGGTGGATGGGGCATTACACAAGCCAAATGGCATGACCAAAACCTCATAGTGACCCTCATGAGTTCTAAAGGAAGTATTAGGAATTTATTTCTCTTTCATATGGATCTGGTGGTAGCCAGAACAAAGATAGTTTAGTAAAGAAATGGGCGCCACTCAATTCATCCAAGAGGTCATCAATGATAGGAATGGAAAATTTGTCTTTAATGGTGAGTTTTTTGAGGGCACGGAAGTCAGGACACATGCACCATGAAACTTCTTTCTTCATGACCATGACCATAGGAGAAGAGTAGGGGTTCGTACTAGGGTGGATAACGCCTGTGTTAATCAGTTCTTGTACCATTTTCTCAATTTCATTTTTTTGGGAAAAGGGGTGATGATAGGTATGGATATTGGGAGGAAGGATTCTTGGTGCAAGGGGAATGGAATGATCATGAACACCACGGGAAGGAGGGATTCCATGGGGAGTGGAAAAGACCACTTGATGTCTAGAGAGGATGGATTGGAGGTCTTGTGGCATAGAGGGTGTCTCAATTTCTTGTATGGCATGGATTTGGGAAATAATGCCAGAATGGCCTTTTTTGAGCATCTTTTCCATGCAATGGGAACTAATGATCTCAGGTGAACCAATGGTGATTTCTTGGAACTTATATCTTCGACCCTCCTGGTCGAATTGCATGGTTAAGTCCTTAAAATCCATGAGAATGGGACCCAAATTCCTTAGCCATTCGACACCCAACAAAATGTCACAACCGCCCATGATGATAGCAAACATATGAGATTTCAGGTGGTAGTCACCAATTTGGAGATGTACATTTTCACAACGCCCTCCACATTTCATGGAGCTGCCATTGGCAATCATGATTTGGAAATTATTGACTGCATGTATATAGCAATGAGTTTCTTGGACAATGCAACGATGAATAAAATTATGGTTGCTTCCACTATCAACAAGAATGATGACCTTCCTATGCCTTATGTAACCAATTAGGTTGAGGGTTTGGGGAGCAGAGAAGCCAGTGAGAGAATTAAGGGAAATGACCGGTTCTATTTCAAGAGGGTCTAAGGGAGGGGTTATGTCAGTTGTTTCAGGTGACTCGGGCATAAGGGGAGTTTAAACATCTTCTTCTGAAATATCCTCTAAGATGGCCATAAAAATATTCTTTTCCTTACACTTGTGGCCCAGAAAATACTTGTCATCACAATTATAACAAAGGCCTTTGATTTGGCATTCAATCATTTCATCCCTAGTCAATTTTTGGATTTTGAGTGGTGTAGAGGGGGTAGTGGGATTTACTGGTTTAGGGCGAGGAATAAAGGAGGGTTTTCAGTTTTGAGAAGATACAACCTGTTGTTCTTCCTTTTCTCTTTTAGTAGCCTCCACCCAACTCTGAGGCTGAGCCATGAGGACATGGGCACGAATATCATCCTTAAGGCCACTGATAAAAAATTCTCGGAAAAAAGCATCATACATGCCCTCTGTTCTAAAATCCAGTTGCTCAAAAGAATCTATAAAGTATTACACTATTCCATATTGTTTCAAATTTGTCAGATGGCCTAAAATGGTTGGTGTCGATGTCAAAGTGTTCATAAAACTCTACCACAAAGTATGTCCAAGAAACATAGCCTTGACGAGAAGTTTTTCTCCATTGCCACCATTGCCAACATTCTTGATCTAGATGGAGAAAACCATATTGGAGTTTGGCCAAGTCATATGTAATGCTGTATAAGGAGAAATAATGTCCCATTTGGGTTACCCAACAAGTGGGATCTCATCCATCAAATTTAGTCACATCCACTCATGGAAGGCGTAGGTCACGTTGAAAGTGATGGGGTAGAAAATTATGGGATTGAGAAGAAGTTACAGCTTCAGTATGCGGAGGTGGGTCAGATAAAGGGGAATTTGTAGGGATATGAAACTTAGTGCACATCATCAAAATGACAGAGTAAAGCTCAATAGTCATGTCTTGTTTGAGTTCTTTGATGGAGGAAGCGATGGAGGACTTCATGTTTGTATTTAGGGCATCAACATTTGCATTGAGTTGTTTCACTTCTTGTTGGGTCTCTGTGAAACTAGATTGCAAGGTATTGAAGTGAGCTTCCAAGTCTTGGCTATGGGTATGGGACATGATGGCGAGGGAACCAAAAAGTGGCGGGTGGGGTCAAAAAAATTTCTGAAAAATTATAGGTATGAATGTGATAGGGGCGAAGAGATAAATCTAATGGAATAGGTCTCAAATAATGGTGCAAAATTTTCCAGACCTTTTTTTTTCACACCTGTGGAGTTATACTTTGTTCTGAAGTGTAATTTTTAAACCTATGAAGTAAAGCAATGCATATAGATTCTTAAGCAATACAAAAATTAATCAATGGCTCATACACAGAGTACACAGAGATTTTATACCGAAAACCCTCAACCGGGAAAACCTTTCTTATTTTCATTATATCAAATTTCACCATTCGCCATACAATATATACAATGTTTTTAGGTATTTCATAGATACCAAAACCCTAATCCATTAATCCGGGATTAATTTACAAATCTACTAAAAATAGATAAACCGCCCAAAAAAAAAATTTGGGGCGCTTCCCCAAACCCTGTCAAACGCAGTTGTCATATCTGACGCACCCACACACACACACATGAAAAGAATATAACACATACCCAAAATTCCCCCACTTGTTTTTTTCTTTGCATCCAAGGGTCCAGGGGATTATATAGTCAACAATCCAGGGCAGCAATGCCCATTGTTACTCCACACCAGGAGAACTTTTCTGTGCTCACAGACTTTGTCAATGAATCTTCAACATTCTTCAAAGTGTCAACCTTTTCCAGCAACACCTTCTTTTCCTCAACCATGTCTCTCAAAAAGTGATACTGAACATCAATATGCTTTGTCTTTGAATGATAAGTCGGGTTCTTTTCCAGGAATATTGCACTATGACTATCACAATCTATCTCATTGCTTGTTGTACCAACTCAATCCCTGAACACAATCTTTGTAACCATACTGCTTCCTTGCTTGCATGTGTGGCTACCATGTATTCAACTTTTGTAGTTGAGAGTGTTGTAAGATTGATTGTTGTCATTG
>CBVK0101020147.1:0-10174 GCA_900067695.1 Picea abies
TAAACAAACGTTTTATCAGGACAACAGCACCCCCACCACGCTCTGACGAACACACTTATAGACTAGGCTGAATGCTGAATACGCACCTCCTTTTGCGACTGTGGCCACTGCATCCTCCTCCTCTTCTCCGTCTTTAAGACTTGGTCTGTTCAAGAAGGAGACCTTACTTGGGCGAGGGGGCGACTGCTTCCGCCGCTTCACCGAACGTTTTCGTCATCCTGGTCCGCCACCCAGTCTCCCACAACACACACTTTTGTGATCAATTCTCAAGCCACACACAGAACGAAGCCTTTGAACAGAACCTCAAGTGCTTTCACGAACCAGACGAATGAACTTCTCCAAAATCAGGGCGCCGCTTAGCGAAAAAACGCGGAGGCACCGACACGACCTCCAACCCCACTGCTTCTAAAAAAGTATTTGGAACTTTGCCGTCTGATGGCATAGGCCAATTTCTATACATATTTGGAATTTTGCATACCCGGGTAAAAATGATTTTATATGATTTTATATAATTTGTATATAAGTGTATACATTCGTAAACAGGTTATACGTTTTGTACATAGGTTGTATGGTACCATATATGGCCTGTACGGTACCATATATGAATTATACGCTCGACTGTATACAACTGTATACGAGCCTTATACGCGACCGTATGGGCCCATACGCGAGCCCTGATGTCGCCCATATACAGAAAAGTATATTGTATACGAACATATATGGAGTATATATCATCATATAAAGACACATGTGGGACAATATACGGACCCGTACGTGTCTGTATATAAATATATTTGATGATATATACTACAGTTCGTATACAATATACTTTCGTTTATGGGTGACATCAGGGCTCGCGTATGGGCCCATACGGTCGCGTATAAGGCTCGTTAACAGTTGTATACAGTCGGGTGTATAATTCATATATATGATACCGTATAGGCCGTATATGGTACACCATACAACCTATATACAAAAACTTATAACCTGTATACGAGTGTATACACTTATATGCATATAATGAAAACTCATATAAAATCATTTTTATCCGGGTAGGCCAATGCCTATACATGTATAGGAAATTCGAAAATCCGATACATAAATAAGAATTTTCCGGAAGGTATGGGATTTTGGCCAATGTGCGCCACAAATGTGTAGGAAAATTCCTATACGTGTACAGGAGAAACCTCAAATCCGACACATGTATATGAATTTTGAATGCGTGTTTAGGAATTTTGCCATACGTTCTGAAAATGTATAGGAAAAAGCGTTGACGGCGGATGGGGAAGCACTCACTCATGCACGTATTGTCCCATAACTACACAAGATACAAAAACAGAATCTTTTACGTTTCCAACTTTTGTATCAGTGGATACCTTAAGGGATATAAATAGGAACTTGAAAGAAAGTTCAGTAATTTTTAGTTCTAATCCTTACCGAAGTTTTAAATTTTCTAACGAGTCTTTTATAGTCGTGGTGGTTGAAATATACGCTGAAATAAATTTTGTTAGACCTGCCCGGTCGGCCAACTGAGCTGAGAGGCAGGGAAAATACGCTCCGCCGACACGCTTCGGATCATCGGCAGTGAAGGTTCGGCCCTCGTGGCGCAGTTGGCAGCGTCGCAGATCGCAGAGCGCCGATTCTGCAACGGGGGTTTTGACATCCACAAGTTATCACACATTGACGGTGAGAAATTGAGCAATGACGCTTGAAAATCATTACA
The DNA here is from genome assembly GCA_900067695.1 of Picea abies. Classification (NCBI taxonomy): domain Eukaryota; kingdom Viridiplantae; phylum Streptophyta; class Pinopsida; order Pinales; family Pinaceae; genus Picea; species Picea abies. The sequence continues at coordinate 1,724 of CBVK0101020147.1, forward strand.
TTCAATAATGTACACGATGGCATAAAAAATAAAATCCTCTTTATGTAAACAATGGCAAAAATCGTATACATTGTATAGGCCAATACACTAATTGCCATAATGATATACCAATGTGTAGGAAAAATCCTATACATCGAATTGGGAAACGCAAATACACGTATTGCAATAATCGAATGGGGAAACGCCTATACACGTTTTGCAAAAATGCTACGATGTATAGGAAAATTGACATGCAAGTGCATGGGAAAATACCTATACGAGTCTATGTAAATAGCCTTATATACAAATATAGGAATTTTACTACAAATATTTGACTACAAAATAACACTGACACCTACACTTGCAATTTACAAACCAAGCTCGGGCACCTGATCTCTATGCACGATGCTCTTGTTGGCACTTCCATCGCAGTAACACGCACAAAGGAACACGGCACTAAAACTGTCCCCTTGGAGGCACGACCAAAAATCTGAAACAGACCAAAAAGTTTAACGTTGTTAAAATGAACGATTCATATCGGCTTCATATATTATTTTTACAAGACAACGACAACCACTAAAACAACAAGGCGAGAAATTAGTACTATGTAAATGGTTATATGGGATTTACTCGTTCTTTACCCTGTTAGTGCTTGGCTTGTGGTGCTTGTTCCCCTTCACTTCCCGCTTTTCATATTTTGGATCTCGACAAATATTATTTCAGACCATATTTTAGTCGAGAGCCTTTGCTTTTCACCTCACTGTATATCTGTGGCAATCCATATAAGTGCCGTAAGCGTACTCATTACAAAATCGAGTTCTTTCTTTGCACGGCTGGAATCCTGCATGTTAAGCCGGATCTTATCTTTTATTCACAAATATATTTTACTCGTTCGGTCATTGGGTTATATGCAAGTGAAATTTGACGTAACTAACTTTTGTCTGTATTTAAATCAGTTAATGTTGTCGCAAGTGCACTTACGTCATAGTCAAAAGTGGTTTTTTTTTCTGTTTACTGAAAAACTAGACTTTTGAACGCACTGCACTGTTATGGATTGCCACGGATCTATAATAAGAAGAATAATATAATAAGCGCAAACCTATGTCGTGGTATGGAAATTTGAATGTCTTTAATAGTCTGCTATTTCTGTGAAATCAGAGTTGCCGCTGCGCGCGCTGGATGTAGAGGGGGTTGGGGTTGATCCGGAAATTAGGCCAAATTTGAAGCACGATCAATGGTTTCCGAGATACTGGAACATTTAAATTTGGCGCGGCAACACTGAAACCAAACGTCATGTGTATCGCGTCAACTAGTGCAATGAGTTCGAACCCTTTTTCATCGCACGTCCAGATGTGATGCTTTGCATTGCACGTGAAGTGCAATGCCCTTCATTGCATTTGCATACGGCATTTTGGAGATGCATCGCAATCGAACGTAAGGCGCGATGTAGGCGCAGTCTCTGCTGCATTGCAGGAAGGTGCGATGTCTTACTGCATCACACCTTACGTGTATGTCTTCATTGCATTTGGTTTCACAGTGAACAGTATGTGTACCCGCGAAAGTAGTGACATCCTGTGGTCGACAGCAGAACTACTCTGACTTCCCTGCTTTGTTGTCAAACCCGTCAGTTCAAGGAAAAATTTTGTGTAAACTGGTTTATATATGCACTAAATGAAGGATTCGTCGCACATCCATCGTTTTTCGCCATTTTCTCAAACATTTGCATACACAACGTAAAAAACCTATCATTTTTGGATCGTAATTACTCTTGCGTTCGGCGGTGAAAGTGGAACCTAAATTTCACACCACCAAGCACAATTCTCGTTCCTTTACAAGTGAAACTAGGGAAAGGTAAAGAACGAGTAGAGAGAGTTGTATCCCTGCTGGAAGTGTGCCTATGGTCACCAAAACTGTCAGTACCCATGGTCACAATTGAGACACCCATGGTCACATCTCTGGTCACAATCATGGTCACCTAGCTGGTCACAATTAAGCGCAGGCTTCTCTTGGAATGAAACTGAATTTATGTACAATACAGACAGTTATGTTATCATGAACAGAAAAAGTACGTATGAGTATTATTCCTAAAACTACAACGTTTTAAAAACCTAGTGGCCAAAAAAAAATGGAAATTATGCGGGTGTTGAACCCAGCACCTAAGTGTTCGCGGCTTAATACGCTATCCCTTACACCACCGGATTTCTTGTCGGAGAATGAGTTCGGGTTCCTACCAATTCAAGTACCAATTGGTAGAGCATAACACATGTCACCTCCGACAATGTTCAGTTCATTATGAATTTTAGAAAATTCTGAACCTTTTGATATATATCTCTAAAAATCGATAAATTGTTACATTCTACCCCAGACTTGTAAGTGGTTCAGCGTGCGCTCGCACGGCACATCCATGTGCTCATGGGGAGTTGAACCATGTCAAATCAGCCAGGCCCTAAACTAGCCCATCTCCGATTTGCACCAAAATTGGTGAGACGTTTCTTATTAACATAGACTTGACCTGTGCCAAAGGATTTTTTTTTTAAATTCCCATCCAGAGTTATGGGGGTGCAAAGATTTTGAGTACTTTTGAAAAGATTGCTGACTAAAATAAAAATAAACAAATTTGTTTTCCCCTGATGATTTTTTCGGTTATTTGGCTTCACTCCCTTGAAGTATAAGTAATAAAGAGTATTTAAACTAAATTTGAAATTATTTCCTTACCAATGAAAACTTATGAGTTTTCTAGTATAATACTCTAAATATTGGTCTCCTGAAAATACGTCATTTTAGATTTTTTTTTGAGTCATGAAAAAGTACCGCCTTACTGCCTCTTCAACCCCACAAAAGGGTTTATCCGTAAGACTTATTCCCTGGACTCTACGGGCACTTTTGTATTTTTTAATTTGCAAAAAAATAGTTTATTTTCAGATATTGTTCGCTTTTCCAGTATGGACCCATGGAAACTTATTAAAATCACTCACTTTGAGTTTCAATAGGCTGTCGATGGATAATCCTTAATACAACAAGAAACATTTGTCTTCCCATGCACCTGTAGATAGTTTTTTAAGGCTATATTTCATATAAACTATCCAAGTATCTATTTACCGCAACTTGTGATTTGGTTTGAGCACTTATGTCACGCATTCTCTCCTATATTCTCTCCCATATTGAAACGCCTGAAAGCTACTTTGGCTACTTGTTCAAAATTAATGCCCTAAATATGGATTTTTTAAAAAAGTGACCCACACACTGTTATTCCGTAGACCGGGGTAATTCGAGACGATTTTGGAGGTTTTTTCCATGTTTGCCCCCCTAATTTTTTTTTGCTGCCCTAGGGATTTTGACCACTTGTTCATTGACCCTTTGGCTACAATTCCACCGAAAATCAAGTTTTTTGATGAGTAAACGGCCTTACTATGGACCCAAGATCATCGTCTCGAATTTCCTGACAATGCGGGGTAATTCGAGACAGGGTGCAAATCTAGTAATAATTTGCTATTTCTTAGCACTGTTAGTGTATCCCTCACCATTTTCTCCCTAGTATGATTTGAAGGGACAATAGAACACACACACAAACAAAATAAGTGCAATAAAATGGAAATTATGATTAAAAACCATTTTATTTAGTAATAAAATGGATGCTATTATTCACAAAACAAAAAAAAAATGCTGAGGAACTTAAAAAATAAACAGCAATGTCCCTCATAACAGGAAATAAATAGATAAGATAAATATAGAAATAATCAATAAAACATCTTGTTAAATAAGCAATAGTTTGTATCACAGAATCAATATCAACAAAATTTAAATCACATAAAGAATTCAGCTAAAGACTCATCCACTCCTTTTCAATAAATTTTTCTGTCAGGATTAAAACATGCACCAGTTTTTACAGAAACTGGGTGAGTGGAAGAGGGAGATTACTGATGCTAAAACGACCTCTCCTTATATCTTCGGCATCTAATTTACAAGAAATATTTTGTCTGCTAATTGTTAGCACATCTGGAACATTAGGGAACACAAAATAGCTTTCCTTAAAACTAACAAATTTCCTCAAACAATCAACTTCAACCTGATCACCAGTAATGTCAACAATACGAGCAACACAAAATTTGCCCATACTGTCAAAAGCAATGAAGTCCTTGTCCTTGAATTCAGGCGTTTTTGCGACTGGGATGTTCGGATTCTGAGGATTTACATTTTCTTTGTCATTGCCCGGCAAAACTTTTTTTGATTTAGTCTTGTTCGGACCAGCTTTCTTCTTAATCTTCTTTGCTTTTTTTGACTGCTTCTTGTGTCCCTTTTGGCCTCGCACTTCATCCTCATTGTCCTCTAACAAAAATTCTTCTAGCACTTCTTCTTCTGTTTGTGGGTCTGGGACAGCTTTCCTCTTGGCAGTTTTTGAAGGCTTCCTTTGTTCATTTTGGGACGTTACTTCTTCATCAGAAACACTCTTGCCAGCTGCCAGTTTCTGACCTCTGTTGTTGCTGTTTGCAGCAGTTGCAACAACATTGGCTCGAGTGGTTTGAAGGTGTGTCACCAAAGTATTTGCCCACGAATTCCCAACCTCCTCTGGAGAAATAAGATGTGCAGGCGGCTGGGGGAGTCTTTTCAAAACAGCATTCCTGTTAAGTGGAAGGATACCACAAGCTCTAAGCCAGATATTACATTTACAGTCGCTCTGAGGCCAAGAGACTCAATGCAATTGTTGAGGAGAGAAGGAAATGCTGCCTTCGTGATTGCTCCATGATGTGTCCGCTTCCAATCCAGAAGTTGTCTCCGCCATTCCTTCTTCATTGGTGCAAACCAAGCAACATCGAGTGGTTGTGTCAGATGGGTTGAGTTGGGAGGCAGGAGTAAGAATTTAATATTGTTTTCTTCACATAATTTCAAAACTTTTAAGGAGAGATGGGAACTAAGATTGTCTCCAATCACTGCCTTTTTACCCTCAATTTTTTTCAAGTAGAGGACACAAATAAGCTCAAACCACTCTTCAAAGATTGTCATATTAAACCAGCCCGATTCGGATGCACTGTACCTTGTACCAGGTGGTCCGCCTTCAATCCAAGATGGGTAAACATATTTTGACTTGTAAACAACGTGGAGTGGCAGTAATTGTCCATTTCCTGCCACTGACACCATGATACTCGTACTTTGTTTGGACGAGTCGACAATAGTCTCCACATGCCTAACTCCTCTTCTGGCGACGACTTTGATTGCTCCAGGATCATCCTTGAGGTTCGTCATAATTAACAATAGCTGCTGGCTCAATACCTTCGAGCTCTAATTCTAAATTATCGAAGTAATTGGATACAATTTCTGGAGTGATAGCAGCTCTAGATCGCTTAATATTAGTTGCAAGCCTGGTTGTCAGAAGTGGTTGGCGTTGCATAAATTGGTTAACCCAATCTCTAGATGGGATGTTGTTAACAAACGAATTAACAACCTTTTCAGTACTTTTCAGGTAGTTAAAAACACAGTTTTGAATGTCTAAACATGTTAGGGGGAATCCCCAATCAGCACACAATAAGAGCCCTTGTGCCAGGCATGACTCTTCGCTTTCCAAAAGGGCTCTAGGTCTTCCAATTCTTGCACATGATTCACTCGGTCTCTTCACCCGCTTCGCCAGAGTGCTCTTCGGAACTGAAAATTCCTTTGCAGCTTCGGACAGGGTCTTTCCTCGTTTCACAGCGTTGACAGCCCTCCGCATGTCATCTATGGTCCATTGGCACCGTCGCTTGATAGCTGATAGCTGATATTTTCTCATGTTGACGGCGTCTCTTAGTTTCCCTGCAAGGTAACAACATTTGATAATTTCGCATCGCACGGACGCTGGCACCCACGTACCCTAACCAAATTTTGACCAGATAATGCTGACAAAATGACGAGCACAACTACGTGTCGCTTTTGCGAATATTCGAAGTCTAACCTAGGTTTCCAGGGAGGTTTTTGTCAACTTTACTAAACTTGTCAAAATGTAAATAATTTTAAAATAGGTTTTAAATGTGCTTACCGTGACTTTTGCCGTCTCAACTTTCTCCCGCCTCCTACCACAGCCTCCTAGATTAGGAAAAAAAATATATGGTGGTATTCCGATAGCCCGCTGGAGGGCAGCACATCCACAGCCGAAAAATAGCGCGATATCTCGAATTTCCTGACTGTCTCGAATTACCCCGGTCTACGGTTCCAAATGTGATAAAATTCGCACGTTTAGGTGTGATGAAAGCAAAAATGCGATTCTCACAAATTATCACATCTGTGGCAGCGATACCAAATTTATTGCATTAAAATGCACTAATTTTAGCACGTTTTACTGCCATAAGAAATCTTATCGCGTTTTTAGAGTACCAATCATTACACTTCGACGCGATAACTAATTTTAATGTGATAAAATATGCAGATGTACTACACAACGCATTACACTTGAAATGCAATAACCTTTTTATCACTACCGGAGTGCGATAAAAATGTTATTGCGCTAAATATGCATTCATTACCACATCTAAAATGACAGTGCAATTGATTTTCTACCTTATTGGTAGGAAAGTGCGCATTCAATGATGCGCAGTAATAGACCATTTTGGGATTGGCTCAAGTAAAGAAGAGGAATAAGAATCACCGGAAACAGTATCTTTAATGTGCAGCTACACCTAGGTGTTGTGGTTTTAGTTGGTTTGGATCATCAAATTACGCTTTCCTACTTTATTTGATAAATTATTCACCTCAGAAAGCTAGCGTGATTGAATTTTTACTGCGTTGAAAGTGGTTGTTTCTACTCTTCTTCTTGACTTGGTCTTGCCATAACGATCTATTCTGCCACCATAAAAAGGTAGGGGTCGTCACCACGTCTTGGAGTGACAGGCTTCGCGGTCTCCTTAACCTTCGGCTATTCCGCTCCTGGCTGTGAAGTCTTAGTGCCCAGGGTTAGGCAGGACAGGTCCGGAAATGCCCCCACGAACTCGGTGACGGTATTCCCTGATCATGTTGAAGTGTGTGACAACCGGACCGCGTCGACCCCGATGAGCTGCGTAGCTGAATAGGAAGGGTATTGCTGTGAAGGTTCGGAGCGGAAAAAAAAGATCAAAAACGAAAGTCACAACTGACAGATTCCATGAGAAATATACGCGTCGATGCTCAATTAAAAATCCATGGTGGAATCAATTGCTTAATAGAACCTTTCGCTCGTCGTCGATTGAAGATCAAAAGTAATCAAAACCGGAAACGAAGAAGTGAGGATAGGCCGGCTTGTCTCCATAATTACTTCATTAATCATCATTCCAAGTAGTTCAAATTGGTCAAAACATGATTTTCATCACATTTAGAGTCAAAGACTGAAGTTTATTGATCGTTCTGTCGTCTTTTGAACACTGCACGAGCAGCCGCCTGTTTCCGGTTTTGATTACTTTAGTTCTTCAATGGACGACGAGCGAAAGGGTCTATTCGTGCTCAATTTTTTGGCGTGTGTCCTCGTTATTTGAGCATCTGGCAAAACCCATTTGTTTGACATGATTTCCTTTGTCTACGAGCATGCACAATTAATATGGCATAGTGCAATTGATAATTAGTGCGCAATTTTTTGGTTTGGGTCCCGTTCATTGAGCATTATTGGGCGATGCCAGCTTGACGGAGGTTAGAAGACCACGGCGTAAAACACTACAATTTGATGAAGACTAAAATATGGCTGCCACCGCACAGGTCACTGTGGTTTCGCTTTTCAAAACGAGACCACAATAGGGTATTTCAGCGAATCTTGAAACGGAAGTAAGAAGAAAACAAGTAAGTGCACAACTTCCGTCCCTTCCATGGTGGGGATTAGGTGGGGGTTGAGGGGGCAGCCATCTTTACCCCTTGCACAGGCGCGGGGACGAAAGTTGTGCACTTACTTGTTGTCTCCTTACTTCCGTTTCAAGATTCGCTGGTCACGTTATTAGGGCCATACAGTTTTGGTTTTTTGTTTAATTAATTTTCACTGAACGGCCCGTTAACTATACCATACGTTAGATGGAAAATAGTTTCTTAAGGATACGCCTAAACCCACGCGAATCATGCGAAATCACACGAAATCATGTAGCAAACACGTAAAATCAAGAAAATCGAGCACGAATCAAGACCAATCACGCGCAATCGCGATAGTGTAGACGAACGCCTGACGTACACAGCGTATTGAAACGAAACAGCTTTTGAACAGAGGGATGAGAACGCGTTAATAAACCCCTGTTGTGATTTGTTGTTCATCCGCTGATGCGTGCACGTGCACGCCCCAGGCGCGGATACAGGAGGGGGCGGGGGGGCAAGGGGGCGTCGCCCCCCTCAGGGGGCCGCCTTGATAATAGGCAAAAAGCCGTACGTGGCTTCTGTAAGTAGGCAACTTTTGCTAAGTCGCCCCCCCCCCCTCATGCCTTCTCTGGATCCGCGCCTGGCATGCCCTCCGCCTGCCCCTTTGGTGTTGTTGTGGTATCAAATGAGGCGGGCAGAGGC
>CBVK0101020148.1:0-10174 GCA_900067695.1 Picea abies
TCACCAACATTGTGTACATGAGTACTTTGGTTGTTACCTTCTTCTTCTTCTTCTTCATTCAAGGTAGTCCTAATGAACTTTTTACTGAATCCTACCGAAAACATGTGTTCCACAAATATTTTGTTAGGATCAAATCCCTTGATCTTTTTAGCATATTTTAATCTCACGTCGTTGAAATGGCTTGCAAACTTGTCAATTTTATTTATGTTTTTGAAATAAAATCTCCAATCTTCCATGGCAAGGGGATGAATTGTATTTTTTCCTTTTTTCATGGAAAAAATGTAGCCAGAAGTTGTATTGCCTTACTACTTCTGTAATAAACAATTTGTCAGATACATGATATGGAAGAAAAGAGGGATTTTCTTTGGAATAAAATATCCTGATGACAATGTGATTTTCCATATGGTCTATTGTTCCCTTTTTCTCCAAGAATTCATTAGCCTCATCATATATCCTGGAGTATTTTTACCAAACAACGACCCTTTGAAGACTAAGACAAAATCATTGTAAACTTCGTAAAGATACAGAGAAGTCTTGTGTCTCCACAATGCCTGATACCAGAAGGTAACTGGATTGATACCAGAAGGTAACTGGATCTATTTCACAGTTTACCCTCTTACTTATAGTCAAGTTTGGAAATTGACAACAATAAACTATAACAAATACCAAATAGGAAGCCATAAAGATTTTTTTGTCCCTTTTGTAGTGTGATAATTGGGATGAAATTTCGATGGATATCAATTTTCCCCAGTAAAAAATAGCTCGTTCTTTTACTGTAAAATATATTACATATAGAATCATGTGAGAAATGGTAGCAGTACTTTTTTGACCTGCCAACCTGGTGAACAACCACACAATCTCTTGAAAGGGGTTTTTTAAATAATCGACCTGGATCCTGGTTATGTCTTCTGGAATAGTCGCAAGATTCTCCAAACATTCAGGCAGGAGATCCAGGACATTGTTATGTTTCTTCAGAAATGTTTTGCAGTCTTCTCCTTTGAAGGTAAGTGTTGGCTCTGGGAGCTTCAACATCTTGTGAAAAACTTGTGGTGAAAGGGAAATGGGGGAATGATCTTGGAGTTGTATAATTCTCTGGCTCGGCATGTACTTCTAAACACACCATGCAACAATTTCTTTGCAGTCAAATACCTCAGGAACACACCCTGCGCAAGAAATTTTGGATGCCCAGATTACATGTTTTTGTGTAGGAGGGAATGAGTAAGATGAATATGCTCTCAGCCACTGAAAGTTCTAGTCTTCACGACCAAAAATATTCAAAGTATATCCACATAATTTTTGTCTAGTTGATGCCGCCATTAGGTTGGCGGGAGTATTTTTCAGTTGAATAATAACTTTAAATAAATCTTTTCGGAGAGATGACAATAATATAATCCTTTAGAAAATGACGAATTAATGAAATTTAATGAATAATCTCGTCTAGTATTTCGCCATTAATGACAATCTCTTGGAAGCCTACACAATTATTTGTTAGCATTAAAAAACATTCAATGCATATTGGAAAAATCACGAGAATGGCGGGGATGGACGAGAGTAGTTTTGAATATGAAGTTTTTCATGAACCCGCCAACCTGCAATTGTGGATGGTAAAAAATAAGTTAAAGTGTAGAAAATCGGTCAATCAGACTTGCATGCAAGAGGAATAAAATTCTTTTAGGGACTCAAGACCCACGACAAGTCTGATGGTTAAAATGAGGATCACAAAATTTTGGGTGCAAAGTGGAGATCGCGGAATTTGGAGGATGAAAGCTCGACTCCGTGAACCCATGAATTTAAAAAAAAAAGGCTAAGAATAATACAAAAGGGCGGTCAGTCGGACTAGTGACATAGGAAAATGGATGGGGATGAAGGCCCGTGAACCCGTTGATTTCTGAAATATGAGTAAGTATGGTAACTAGAAAGGGATAGAAGAAGGGAAGAAAGGAAAAGGGAAACACAGGAAAGTATAAAAGAGGGAAAAGAAATGGAAAAAAGAAAGGGGAAGGAAATTTCGGAAGCAAGAAATGATCTCAACACCTTCCCACCTCTATTATTGAAGATTATATTAGTTTTACTAAGTGATAGTTTATGAAAAACGTATCGAGTGAATAAAGGCCATAAGGCATCAATAAGTGGCTTATGTTCGATAATTCCCAAATATTTCATTTTCTAATTGGGGATTATTTGATCCCATGATGATGATGAAGGTTAAAGAAGAGACATGTATTCTTATTTTATATAGTAGGAAATCCCAAGCTAGGGAGGTAAATGGGCTATCAAGGAAAACATGAGTGGACTATCTTTATTTTCATTAAAAAAAAACACCCATAATGGCTTACAATGCCTCTATTAATTAAAAAAAAATGTTAGAAATTTCCCATTTGAGAGGAACCAAAAGAATAAGGATGGAGAAGGAAAGATATAATTTGTTCCATCCTTATTGAGTTGGAAAGAATGGGAAGATTGTTTCTATGACAATGGTACAACCACTACTACATTGTGGAAAAAAATGATGTTAATTACAAGATTAATTTTGATACTAAAGCTTTTTGTCTTTTTGGGCATCAAAATTTGTTGCATTTCTAATTAGTTTTTAGTTTTCTCAATATTTTACACAAATGTCAGTTTGTTGATGCTATTTTAATGTTGTATTATCATGTGAGTTTATTTTTTGCATTTTATTATGAATCTCGATATTTTTTTGCCATGTTTAACGCCAATATATTGGTGTTACTATTGTCGTAACCATTGTAGTTATATGGAAAGAAATCTACCTCAATTGATGAGTGTGCATTGTATGTTGAGATGTCATAGTAACATCAAAAAAGCTACATTATTGATCAAAATGAATTTTTTTTAATGTTAATTAATATAACAAACATATCAATTATTAATAGTCGTGGTAGTCAATATTACAAACACATGTTTTAGACTAAAAATAACAAAATGTGGATCGATATTAAAATTCTATAAAGTACGTACTAGTGTTAAATTTGTGTACTTGTTATGCAGTGAAAACAATGTTTATGTTTAATTTTTATTGATTAATTTGTGTGGGTTGCATGTATTGAAATATATCACAATGTCCAATAGAGACGATGCAAGTGAGCCAAAGTTGAGAGTGTGGGCTGAATTCTCAAAGGATCCATGGATTTGATTATTGATATTTTTTTTTTTATGAATGGGATGATTTTGAACATTTTAAGACATGTTAAAACCCTAGTCTTAAAAGGTGACTTCAAATGTTATTGTCCATTTTTATAGAAAAATTGGCGAGGGCTTGAAGACATGATTAATTTTAATATAGTTAACTAAAAAATATTGTCGGGAGTACATGCACCTATTAGGGGGATGCATTTTTTCCATTGGTAAGTTGACTCGCATAAGTTTTATTTCTTTTTGTTTTTTCAAATGTTTTAATTCACAAATAATGACATTTAGCTAGGTTGAAAGGCACAATGATGAGTCCGCAGGAAATAAAGCTAATAATACGTCTACCAATTATTGCCTTGGTGAACACCAAACAATAATGGAAGAGAATGATAATGATGTACATGTGAATGATAGGACAAATAGAGTAATCCATGGCACTTACAGTAGTAGATGAGGATGAACATGAGGGTGATGATACTAGGTTTCTTGATAACCCTCTTATTAATATGGGAAATAAATCCATGTACGAAGGGTCAAAGACAAGTCTTCTCTCCAACATGTTGTTGTTGGTGAAATTGAAGGTATTCAAAGGTGTTTCATACACATTTTGTTAATCCCATTTCTATTGAAACATTACATTTATATTGTTATATTAGTGTTGTCATTATTGGTTGGCTAGGTTTCTTCATTGTAATTTTACCATTTGTCTCTTATACACCAAGGAGACCTAGTTTTAGAGATGATGCCATCTTATGCATTTGTTATATTGTAAAAGGAGGTTTCCGCCTCTAAGAGGATTTGTATTCATACTACAAGGAGAACATATTCTATCGGAGGTTTTTATGAAACCTCCCCGAAAAATTTATCCCTTCTTTGTTTACCGACGTGCACATAAAAAATAATGCTCAAATGCTTAAATGTTTAAAAGCACTGTCATAAGTTATAATTAAAATAGAAAGCATCGATCAAAGCACACCAGTGTCATTGAATCTTACAACTTGGTGCATATCATTGTCATCAACCACACCATAGTAGGGTAAATAAAAAAAATTACCAAAACGATTTTCATTGTTACACTTCATCCCGTGCTTCCAAACTCTCAAGCAAGAACTGGTGCTCACTCTCCTTCCAAAGATGCCCAGTTTCTTGTGCTCTGTACCGAGTTGCATAGCTCCACTGGTAGATTCCACACATTTCCAAATTTTGGAAATAACCACAAATTTTTATTTTCTCTCAACAGTGGAACCATGCCTGCTCGGGACATAAGAGTCCAGTTAAATTTTTTATTACCTTCCTATTTGAATTTTCATCCAATTAGAATTTGAATTTAGCTTGAAATCTGGCCTTTTTTACATTTTTTTTCCAATTTCGCGCAGTGCGCCTGAACGGTTTAGATCACCTTGAAGCGATGTGTATTGTGAAAACTTCACAGTAAGAACCACCATCTATGCATATAATCTAAACATACACACTAGTGTCATTCAAGGAAGACCACGACGAAAAATTAAAATAAAAATAAAGTGGTGCATATTTTATGACACCCCTCAATGGGTGCATCGTTTGTGATGCCCCACACCCAGTGATTTATAAAGGACAACGCCCGCTAAACAACATGACGATGCTCTTAGAACACTCAATAATTGATGTGTTCCATTTAATTAAGTGCACTGCTACTTTTACAACTCATAAAATTTAACATAGCGGTGCAACCAATTTAACCAAATGCATTTGCGTTATTAACAAAACTACATCGAGACAGATATTGACCAACTTGGCATAGCAGGGTGTCTCGTTGGATGCCTCGTTACTGGTGTTCTATGATTCAAAACACATCACTAAACAAAACATCGGTTCTCCAGTAACACGATAGCACCGGTGCATTCATAGTAACACATTGCACCACACAAGTTGCAATAAAACAATTTAACATGGTGATGCCCATAGATCCAACAAACGCACCAATATTGTAAAGAGAACAATACCGGGACGAATATTTCACAATCTATCAGTGCAATGCATCTTATGGGATGCACTGCTAAAACATGTGGTGGTGTGACAATAAACGAGGAGCACCATTGTGTAAGAGCTAACAGTACACACTAATGTTATTAAAAGAAAGCACCATGATAAGTTTTTAAAAAATAAGCATAGCAGTGCGCCTTTTGTGAGGCCCCATCCCTGGTGTGTTATGTAAGACAACGCACCACTAAACAACTTTTCTATGCTTTGGTATAATTGGGGCACCAATTCTTTTAGTTTAACAAAGTGCACTGGTAAGTTTGCGCACCATAAATTTTAACATAGTGGTGCATCCTTGTTAACCAAATGCATTATTGTTATTAAAAGAACCACACTGGGAAAATATTAAACGACTTGGCATGCCTGGGTGTCTCATTATATGCCTTGTTATCAATTCCCTACACAACCCAGCACACTACAAAACAATTTTTTTATTCTTGAATAACACAATAGCATTGGTGTGTTCATATTAACACATCAAACCGCTTAATTTTCAATTAAAAAGTTAAACCTAGTGGTTCCTTTAGGTACAACAAGTGAATCGGTGTTGTAAAGAGCACAACACCGGGCTGAATATTTCATAATTTAACAACATGATGTGTCTTATGGGACACACCAATTAAATACATGGGGGTGCAACAAGAAACGTGGTGCACCGGTGCATGACAGTAAGAGCACCGCATGGCAATGCTATTTGTTTGATATAGAGCATTGTTTGCAGTGTGTAGCTACTATTTTAGGCGCACCAATTACTTTTCCACATTTTCTTGCAAAAAAAAAAAAATTTAGTTTTTGTTAAATACAAGTTATTTATATATGTGTGTGTTTTATAATTTTAATTCATTTTATTGATATATATATGTTCCTGAAAATGTTTGTATGTGAATCAGAGACGGTGACGATGAGAGGAGGAGAAATAACATCAACAACAAGTCGAAATGTACACATTTGTACGTGAGTGGGAGGCTAGAGAGAGGGAGAGGGAATTGTTCATTTTCCCTATTTCATAACAAACACATGCCCTTTTGATGGATATTGGACTCCTCAAGTTTTATGAGGAGGGTACATCCCTCAGTCAGAACTCTTCGTTGTTATAGCAGTTGATTCATTGTTGAGATCATGGTCGACAAGAATTCAATGTTGGTCCCGAGCTGTGGTATCATCCCATGGAGGAGGATTTTTATTTCATCATTGGGTTGTCTAGGAGGGGGGAGGTTTGGCCCCAATTCCCTTATCTACTTCTTGGTGTTGCAGGAGAGACCTGACTGGCATATCTGTAGAGATATGTCAATCTAGATTTTCTTTCCCCTTCAAGATTCTAAGTTCTTGGTGGTCAGATGCAGTTAAGTTAATTTCATAGAGAGGAGGTTAGGTTCCTATGTCTTATTATCTCAACACTATCACACCCTAGCTCTGATGGGAAGTGCATTAGTTGCACTTTGATGCATCATGTAGAGAGTTTAGTGTAGAGGCCTTGATTGATTAAGTGGTCACATATTTTTTTGAGACAATTTTGTTTTGCATTGGATCATTGTCACGCCATTTTAAATGGGAGGAGATTCTTCCTATTTGCATCAGAGTCATTTACATTGTTTTTTGAGAGGGTTCATGCAATTTGACCATGAGTAACCCGATTTCCTTCTAGGCCTATGTTTGATGTGCATATGCGCATGTGGGGGTAGTTGTTTCCCAAGAGGGGCCAGTTGGAGTTGTCATGTACTTCGGTAGGTAGGGATGTATGTGATTTTTTGGCTAGAGAGGACAATCATGTCCTCAATATTATACGATACTTGTATGTGGGGATGGATTGGAGAGGATTTCCAAACATCCTATTTACAACAACTAAGCCACTGAATGAGATAAGTAATATTATTGTTATCTTTTGATAAATCTAGTTGCATATTTTTATGTCTTATTTAATGCACATGTAATTTATTGTAACATTTTGTTTCAATTATCTTATTATTATTATCTATTGTTTTGTAGATATTAGCACATTTGTTGGGGACATGAGTCTCCCCAACAAGATAAGGAGATGGAAGAGGCATTGGACCAACTTGCAATACATAGACCATGCATGCCACACAGGCCAGATCAGAGAGTCTAGATAGAGGTGGTGGATCACCTATGTGGTGTCATGATTAGTCATGAAATAGTACCCACACTGGTTAAAGACATATTACAAGTACTAGATCTGTCTACGATATGGACAACTATGCCTTGTGATATGACGTTATTGATGCATCATATTTTTGGTGTCGTCAACCTTATTGAGAGGTTAAGGAATCTTGCTTGTGATTCTACTCCATTTGGCTCATCACGAGACTAATCCAATTCCTCTAATCCACCACATGGTCCTCCTCCTCCGCCTACTTCTCCTTCACATGTGCATGCACCATACACAAATCCTCCTGCTTCCCCTCCACATGCATCTGCACCATCCAAATCCAATCCTCCTCCTCCCCCTCCACATGTGTCTACACCATCCACCGATCCTAATGCACCTTCCCCTCCACATGTGTTTACTTCATCCACGTCCAATCCTCCTCCTCTCCCTCCACATTTGTCTACACCATCCACATATCCTCCTAATTTTCCTTTACATGTGTCACCCTCCACTGATCCTCCTCCTCCTCCTCCACTTGTGTCACCATCCATCGATCCTTGTCCTTTCCTCCTCCTCCTCCTCCACTTGTGTCACCATCCATCGATCCTTGTCCTTCTCCTCCACATGTATCATCATATACCGATCCTCCTCTTCCTCCTCCTCCACATGTATTGCAAGATTTTGATTCTTTAGACACTATGTTCACGTCATCTACTGATGTGTAGGTTGATCTTGATAGAGATACATTTGATAGTGTATGTTTGTCGACATTTCTTTCTAACATAGGTATTGATAGACCCTCTACCTCTGGTAGCAGAGACACTGATGCATATGAATCTAGTGGTGGAACTAGCTAGTAGTGGTACTGATTGACATGTATATTGGTTGTTTTATATTTGATTTGAGATTTATATATGACATGTTTATTGCAGATTTTGTTGAGATGTATGTTTGACATGTATAAATTGATATGTATATCGCTCATGTATATTATGTTTTTTATAAAATGTTGTGGTCGTTGTTGTTTGATTTATAAAATGTATTGAGTATGTTAATGATTAACATTATTAATGATTTCTCTATTTTTAAATTAATTTTTAGATGTATCACTCATTTAAATTTACAGTTGCCATATAATGTTTAACTTTAGTTTTAATTTGGATTGTGATTGCAAAAAGTTAAAAGCATTAATGTCATATAATGTTTAACTCTTCTTCAAGGTGAATTGTTTGTTGTCTAGTATGATACAATATGTTGATTAAACATATTTAGAAACAAAAATACTTAAATATGATGAGTGAAATGGTTGTGATTTTAATAACTATCTTTTCATGTATTGTAATAATAACATTATAATATAATTATTTACTAATAATTATAATGATGATGTAATAATAATGTTATTTTTTAAATTTTTATTATTCAAAGATTACAAGACAGTCATAATATAATTGTTTACTAATATCACAATTATTATATTTTATTAATTTATATTATCCAACTTTTAGAATATATTGAATTTATTTAATTAAATTTAAAATATCAAATATATAGAATAATAATAAATTTTGATATACACACTTTCCAAAATGGTTTCATAATTTTTACTCTATTAATAACTTTATGAATCTTCTATTAAAAAAAAAGTATGTAAGTATTAGTTGAATTTTCTATTAAAAAAGTATGCTAAGTAATGTATTTGGTTGATTTTGTATTAAAAAGTATGCAAATATTAGATTTGGTTAATGCATGAGAAAATCAATTTGAATAATTACTCATATGAAATGTTATTTTTTCATCTATTTTAATGATAAAGTTATAATAGTTGTTCATTAAATTTATAATAGTTATATTTAATAATTTTATTATTTAAACATTATTATTAATTAAATTAAATTATTAAATATGACAATGAATTCATTAATAATAAGGAATTTCAATCTTTGGCTTCCATGGTAACTTATATCCAAGCTCTCTCTTTACCTCTTTCCCACTATCTCTCCCTAACTCCACATGCTAATCTTCTAATCATTTTTTAAAAATAAAATATACTTTAAAATCAATCTTTACTACTATAGTATACAAATACATCACCAACTCTATGATATGTCAATTAATGCTTAGTAATTCAAAGGTTAACATAAACATATGGTAATACAATACAACATAAATTTGCTATAATAAACAATAAATATGACAATATCAAAACCACATCTTATGCTCCTACTATTTAATGTATTTTCAATATAGTTCTTGTAAATGATTATTAACTTTTCATATCCAACATTATATAATGAAGAAGAAAAAAACATAATTGAGAATTATAGATACCCATAATAAAATGACACATCCACAATATAAATGTCGAAACAAAGTATTTACACATCAGTCTTTGTTGTCATCACCTTGATTATCTTCCTCTCTTGGCATTATAACATTGGTGTTCTCAAAAATATGTTTAGATATCGGATCATGTCTCAATATGAACCACCAATCCCCATCCAAAATATCTCGGTAAAAAAACACTCGGTTACTGTTATAGTCCTATATTTCATAGTATCAGATGGTGATTGAATTTTTCTCCTTCAATAATCTTATATTGTAAATAATGTTTCATTCTGCAAATGATTTCCAAAAGAAAAAGAAAAAGATAAAAAAAAAATTAGTAAAAATGAAAAGAGGGTATAAAAGAAAAGAAAAGAAAAAAAAATAAAAATAAGAGGAAAATAGAAAAAAGAGGAAAAACAAGAAAACCCCATCAAAGAAAATAAGTTTGAATCATATAGTCTAATCATGATCAAACATTTTAAATTGTTGTTGTTAGGTTAGAGAATAAATTTGGCCAAAATGTCTAATCTTGGCCAAAGTAGTTAGGTAGAGGAATAAATTAATCCAACA
>CBVK0101020149.1:0-10173 GCA_900067695.1 Picea abies
CAACCAATCATCACATAGAATCTGATAATGCTTTTTGAGACTTCTTCAATTTCTGCAATTATTCAATTCTTGGAGTACTCTGATCCTGTAGATAATGTTACTCAATGTATTCTCTGAAACTCCTCTAATTTTCACTCCTTGAATCCTCCCCAAAAAGAGGTTATAGAAAGAATGGTAGACTTTATTCAATTCTGGTCTGTTCAGAAGACCCAACTTGTACAGCATGCCCCACGCTCAATATTTAACATCTGATTCTAAAACTCACACACAAGAAACTAAAGTCCGTACTCTTTCCAATGGAAGTGGTCCCACTACATTTGTATTCTATATGAAAAAGTTATGACTGTTTTACCCAGAACACCTTTTTATTGACTAGTTTCAGGACTGGTCACAAACCCTATATTCCACATAGTGTATCTCCATAATTATAGCGAATCAAGAGCTGAAATTTTTACCAGATGTACCTTGATATGTCTTCTCAATGCCATATCAATTTAACCATCTGAATTGTTCTAGAAAAAAATTAATAGCAAAAATGGTAAGATGACCTGAAAATAACATACCTTAGAACACATCACATCACCAAAAGACTTCATCCTCCCTTGAAATCTGGTCTTCTTTTACTTCTTCTTCCCTCTGAAATTAGACTTGTATCAAATGAATGTATAATTATATTTATTTATACCATTTATGTCACTTCCTTTTAACATTAGGCACTTCCTTTTAACATTAGGGCCGACCTGACACTTTCTTATTTTGTAATTATTTTCTTTAATTATTTTTAGGGCCTACATGTACTTCCTTTTTCAATTCACTTTGTCATCTTCAAAAATTCATTTCTCCTCAACCACAGGGATCCATGTGACATGCCACATACCACCTAAAATAGCATGATGTATACTATCCATTCATGGGTGTTGTATATTCATGTGCATTTTCCTTCATGTCCAAATACCTTTATCAATCTTGCGGTCCAAAACCCATGACTAGAGTTGACGTCAATGACAACAATCAATCTTCCAACATGTGCATGGGCCAAAATAGCTCCACCAGCCTCGCACGATATGTCATTAATGTCTCCTCCCTATCCCTGTTTCACATCTGCTAGTTTCGGGTAAGCCTGTGAGCGTTCTGCCCCTGTGTATGTTGTGATTCAAACTCTTGCTCGTTCACATCACTCACTATGTGCTCCTGTCTATGGCACCGGTGGTGCGAATAGAGCCGAACAGTATTCAAGATCTGTTACTGTTCGATAACGCCCGTAAGGATTTAGAGGATAGTGGTTGGCTCATGTTTGTACGAAGGTTCAAGGGTTTCAATTTGTTTGTTGCACAACAATTCGCCCTTACCTTTGATGGGTGTAGGGCTAAAGTAGGTGACATTCAACTTGAACTCAATGAAGAATTCATAAGCTCTGCCACAGGATTAGCAGCCACGGGCCAGCGATGGTTTAAAAACTCCAAAGTCGACGAGGTGTCATGGCCTTTGCTATTCGTATCACGAAAAGTCACATCATGTGACAGAGGTATGCCTATTTCCACACTTAAATCCAGGTGGCACGATATTTTGATAATGGTTAAACAATTTGTGACCTTTGAGGGTCGGTATGGATTGGTTTTTCTTTATCACCTTCGACTGTTGATGAATTTCATGGTCTATCCATTGAACATGCTATTTTACTTCCTGCGTAGTCTTTACAAAATGGCTAAGAGGTTCAAACACGAGAAGGCTGATAGCAGCTTGTTTCACCATGTCTTGATTAGACTCATCGTCGTTCACCATTTAAACCTTCACGGCGATAATTGGCAAGCCTTTCTCTCTCGAAATGGCTTTGTTGATTCAGAGTCTTTCCAAATCGACAAGTTTGTGGTCAGTGAGACTAAGGTCGGGCCACCCGTGCCTTTCCATGCCCTTCTACCCTCTCCAAAACCCTCAGTTGGCCCTGATATCGACCTACCGGACATCATAACAGACAAGGATGAGGTTGTAAAGAAGCCTGTGAATAAGAAGGTCAAGGGTAACCCTACTGTCGATAGCAAAGGTAAAAAGAATGCTCGATTGATATCGAGATTTGCCTAGAATAAGCCTAAGCCAAACGCTGATCAAAATCCCATAGTTCTGAGCGAGGACTCGAACTCCGATATCGAGCGCTTCCTAGCTGAAGAGTACCCTTATTCCCAAGGCCTATGCTCCGAGCCACCCTACGACTATGTTTCTAATTTTCCCCCGTGCCTAAAGAACAATCCTAACTACCCAGGAATCAAGCTTCATAATGAAACCCTCGGTGATTTAAACAAACCCTCGACTGTTATGTCAAAACCCGAACAGTCATCATGCAGCCAATGTAATGTGTGGCTTGAGCGCTACTATGCCGACGTTCCCTTATTACAATCGAAGATCAAATCTTTAGAGAACCAAGTTACAGTGTTGTCAAGAGAAAGGGACAAACTTCAAGCTAATGACAAGAAGCAGAAAACTATTGGTTCGATCGTTTTCAGGAATGTCGAATGGGAAACAGCCTTCGTCAATTCCAAATTGTCATGACCAAGTTGTTTTCTGATTCTCCAGGTATGAATTGCAATATCAAATTCGTTTTATGAATTGCTCGGATTAATATAATGAATTGGGTTTTGGGTTTCAATTAGCTATGTTCATTATTCGAAATGATTTTTGTCATAATTTGATTATCAAAAACTGTTATGTTATGGATCCTGTACAATAGATTCATTTTACTAAAATCAAATATGGTTATGATTTGGGTATGCAATTTGGTCATGCCCAGTTTAGCAATTGATTAGTTTTCATTGGGTTTGATTCGTTTTGAATAATTCTGTTAATTTGAATTAATGTGATTAATGAGGTTTGTTTTCGTTTAGATTTTGATTGCATATGACCTGTATAAGAGATTTTTGTGCTAAAATCAAAGAACGGCTATGTTTTGATTTGGTATGATTTCATTGTGGTTGGATTCTATCAGCTCTGATTTAGTTCTTATGGTTTGATTTTGGAATGATTTCGTGGGCTTGAATTGGTATGATCCTCTATATGTGTTATGCGTCATTATTAGTGACTGGGTTGATAAATACGATGTAATCTAATAAACTCAAAATAACATTGTTGACTTCGATTAGCCAGGAATGACTCTGTTTTGTATTGAATCGATATGTTCGTTTGGGTTCTGGTTACATTCGATCGTGCTGAATATCTACTTGCTAAAATCATGGAAACAGTGTTAATTCATAATGATTCCATTGCCCCAAAATGTTTCGATTCGTTCATGTTTGATTAGATATACAAGTGGTTATTGTGTGCCACGATTAGCATGATCGTTTGTATTTATTTAATACAGTTATATCAATTTGAAAAACAATCCTGTTGATTTCATTTGGATACGACAGTGATCTTGTTGATGGATGAAGCAACTATTTGTGTTGATTTCAATTGGTTATGAAAACGATTTCATTGTTGTCGAGTTATCCAAAATGATTTTGTTGACCCGAATTGGTGATAACGAATTAAACAGAGTGTATCCATCTTTGTTATCATCTGGTTGAATACGATTTAGTTTGTTCAATTTGCATACAAGTGTCGATTTGAATGATGCTTTTAGCAATCAAATATTTTTTAAGATTAGAATTGATGTTGAAACGATTATGTGTTTGATTTAGACCAGCTACAGAATCGCAAGATTCTGTAGCTAGTCTTAGAAATTAGATTTTTGTCAATTTTATTAATAAAATATTCTCTAATATTGTCTATTCTTGTCCTTGTTCAGGTACATAAGAATTGCAATGATCAATTTGGGCATGTTTTGACAATATAGGAGATATTTGTGTGATGTAGTTTTTATTTTTAAGTTGTTAGTTTGAGTTAGAAATAGAGACTTGGGATATTTTCCCAGATTTGTGTAAACTGTTTTGATAACTCCCACAAGGATGTTTTACCCTATGGGAGGTCTTTAAATACTTGTCAATTTTTCGTAATAAACTCATCATCCTCATTGTGGGAGAACCAGACTATGGATTTATGCTACAGACTGGAATGAAAGTTGATGTCTTGTAACAGCTTTCGCTTTCAATATATCAAACTTTTGTTTCAAGTTTTATTCATATCATTTTGCAGTTGATTATAGACTACTTTAGCTATCATAATCTATTGCAGGTTGATGTGACTTGATTAATGTGTTATCCATATCTGATCTCTTTTATTATTTAAAAAAAAAATACAGCAATTACTTTGTTTCAGTTAATGAATCACAGATTTCTCTTCTTCGTTAATTGAATCATTTTATACAAATCCTTGCACGCAGATTTATCTAAATGTTATGATTTGTAAATGATAAGATTGTTGTAACTTTTATGTCTTGCTTGTTTTGTTATCGATATTCAAAAGAGCACTGCTACTTACTGTTTACTAGAGGCTGGTAGAGGATTGATGCGGGTTTTCTTCCATCGAACAGCTGAACTGGATTATTTACACAGGACAAATTGGAAAGCGTTATTACAGGTTAGATTATTAGTATAATTTAATTGGTTTATATAGATATATGCATAGTTTAGATTTGTAGTTAGAGTTATTATTTTAATTGCTTAGTTTAGATAATTCTTAGTTTATTTCTTTTTCATAAAATTGCAAAAATCAAAAAAAGATAGTTTCGCTGTCTTAGGACAGATTACAAATGAGTTTTGCAAGTTTTCATTTAAATCTGTAATTTGTAAATATTATACATTTGTGATTAAGATTTAATTATGTTAGTAGTTAGATGTTTAATTTCGTAGAGTTATTATAGTATTAGATAGTAGATTGTATATATAATAGTTTAGATTTGTTTATTAGTTTGTGTAATTGTTATTTTTAGTTAGATTAGTTAATTTAGAGTAGTTGTCTTTTGTTTTATTAGGAATTGGATCGGCTAACGGAACCACTAAACTCGTCAGGGTGGGTTATCCCAAACGGCTTGGGTTATTTAGACAACCCCGGACCGGATCCACTCTCCTAGTTGACGGACGGTCAATTTCGCCTGTCAACAAATGGTGCTAGAAGGAGGGCCTGAAATTTATTAATGGCACGAGGCGGTCGTAAGACTCCTCCACCACCTAATCACTCACCTATAGTGACAAGAAGTCATTTGAATGATAACATTCCCCCTCAAATAGCAACCACATCAACCGACGATCCACGGGTCACAGTTGAACCAGTAACCCCAAATCCTACAGGTGGTGACATACAAGAGATTGTCCATCAATCTCTCATAAGAACACATAGTGACTTAGCCCGTTTGAGGCAACCAAATCGACCATTGGACCAACCTTTAGATTTCTCTGATATCAGAGAACAACTCAGAGGCACTAACCTCACTGTGAATCCTACAGATCCAACCCTCAATCCTGCTGCAGGAGGATCTGGAGTACCTCCCTCACCACCTCCATCATCCCCTTCTTCTTCTGGAGAGGACTCTTCTCACGAAGGCAGTTCCCCTTCTCATCCTTCCACACCCACTACACTAATGGCCAACCAGAACAATCCTGCTAGACCTTGGCTTGACCAGGATGTCGTAGTTGTACCTGGAGCTCAGCATCCCTTACCTAAACATCTGGAGAAATGGCTTCCCAAGTTTGACCCTGACTCAAAACAGATCGCTAAAGATCACATTAAAAATTTTATGTTAGCCATAAGACTCTGCAATGTCGAGCATTAAGACGTTGTCTGTAGGTTTTTCCTCTATACTTTCAAGGGCAATGCATCTACATGGTACTTTGCCCAGCAACCCCATACCATCGTGTCTTGGGAAAAGTTTGAGTCATGCTTTTTGTAAAAATTCGGAGACGGTAAGCCTCCGGAAGTCCTAGTCATGGATCTTTCCAATTTAAGAATGAACCCAAAAGAAAAAGTTAAAGACTTCAATCAAAGATTCTTAACACTTAAAAATCGAATCCCTGGGGATTCCATGCCTACCAAGAATCTTATAATATCATACTATACTAAAGATTTGCATCAAAGTATAGCTATTTGGGTTAAACGATCTAAGAAAGCCATGTTGTTAGAAGCCTTCGAGGAGGCCAGCCAAATTGAAAAAGACATACTTAGTCTTAAAGACTCTACTAGCAACGAAATAGAGACTAGTTCTTCTTCCAAAAGGAAGATTGAAATCCTCCCTAGACCTACTCAAAGTAAAGCACAACCTGAAAGCTCGGATTTAGAAAACTTAACTAAAGTTGTTCAAAAACTGTCAAATCAAGTTATAGACTTGAAAAGGACGACCGAAGAAGCTTCCTTGAACAAATGGCCTTACAAGCCTCCGTTCCAAAATCCTTTTCCCACCAACCGACCTAATCCAACCACCGAGGGCCTTAATCTAGAAAGTCTGCAATGCGCCCTTCAAACGATTCTAGAAGCCCAAGATAACTTGATACCTCCTGAGATTCCTGAGGAGGTAGTTGAACAAGAGATAGTTCAAGAAGAGGAGTCTTCTCCAAATATTTTTGGACACTTCTCGGATAGTATCTTTCAAGCTAACTTCGAGACTGTGCACCCCTATAACACCAGGAGTAAGACAGCAAACAAACCTTCTGCCGAAAACACTACAACTTCACCTCCAAAGCAATCTAAACCAGCTGAAACTAAACAGAGTCATGTGAACCCCAACTTAGATTATGATGTAATTGAAGATCTTAAAAAGTTAAGGGCTAACATTTATGTTTATGAGTTATTGAAATTTCCATTTCTGCTACAAAAAATGTTACAGAATATCTTAGAGAATGGCAAAAATGGTAATTCAAGTGGTAACAAGGTTGTGCAGAACAAAGTTCCTCAGAAGACTTCTACTAAAAATAATCCTAATCCTCAAGATAAAGGAAGCCTTCCTGGAAGTAATGTAAATAATGTAAATAATGTAAATAAAGTAGCTTTAGAAACTACGAGTAAAAAGCCACAAACTACCACCCTTAGCACTCGCAAGAATGTACCTCCATTTTTATTAACCTTTGAAATATTTAATAGAAACATGCACAATTGTATGGTAGACTCTGGAGCGTCATCCAATGTAATGCCATGGTCTATATGCCAGAATATTAACGTCAAAGTTGAACCCTCCACCTTAAAAATCATACAACTTGATCAGACCAATGTTAAAGTTATAGGCGAACTAAAGAATGTGCTTATAAGATTATTGTCTAACCCCAAGGTTCACCAAGTCATTGATATTATTGTTGTGGATATTCCAGAAGTGTATGGTCTATTTTTAAGCAGGGACTGGTCGGAGCAGCTACATGGTTATTTCACGACAGATTGGTCTCACCTATGGCTTCCAGAGAACGGCAAGCCCAACAAGATCAAGGTAAATCATGAATGCTACCTTAAGTTCACAGTCACAGATTTGAACGATCTCAACGAACCATTTACACCTTCTGCTGATTCACCCGAAGTACAAGGTATGGATACCTTTTTCGTCAACTTCATGGCTGAGGCTTTAGCTATCACCAATCCAGAACAGCAGTCCGAGATTGTAGCATACATGCAGCCAACGGTTTCTACACAATGATCTCATGCACTCGATGGAAATCAAATTTGGTCTCTTTATTTTGATGCATCAAAGTCTAAAGAAGGAGTTGGAGCAGGCTGTGTTATTATCGATCCGGCAGGTAACAAAACATTGATCGCATGTAGGCTAGAATTTGAATGTACTAATAACACTGCAGAATATGAGGCTTTACTGCAAGGTCTCAGAAAAGATTTAGATATGAACATTCAAAACTTGACTGTCTTTGGTGACTCTAAAATAGTGGTTAGACAGGTAAGAGATTCTATCCACTGTCTGTCTCCGCATCTTAAAAGCTACCAATCCGAGGTATGGAATTTAATGAGTAAATTTGTTGCTTTCAATATAAATTCCATTCCTAGATTGAATAACTCTGAAGCAGATCTATTAGCTAACGTAGCTTCTAAACTCTTTCCTACAAAAGGCTTGTCCCTGGATGCATTCTCCGTCGAATTGTTGTTCCAGCCATCCGTTCCCGACAACATCACGAACTGGAGAGTCTTTGACGATGATCAGTAGATTATTAGCTTTCTGCATATGGAGGAAAATTTTCAAGGCGCGGTGATAGACGAACGCACACACGACAACAATTTGTGCGATTTCACGGTAATACCAGATCCGAGAACTCCTGAATCTTCATCAGACTTGGTAAATTCGATCCCTAAATCTGTAGTTATATTAGAGAGATTTTACGATCTTCAAGATAAATTTAAAAAGTCGGTCAACTGTAAAACAAATAGTTCCTCATTATCATGTGAAAAGGTAAACTTAGGAACTAAGGACAATCCGCAGTGCATTAATCTAGGGGTAGGATGTTCTGAACAAGAAAAAGATGCATTTATTAAATTGTTCAAAGAATTTAAAGATGTCTTTGCATGGACGTATGATGAACTTAAAACTTTCGACCCCAAAATCATACAACATGTCATTCCTATGAAACCCCAAACCTTACCCTTCCAACAAAAATTGAGAAAAATGCACCCTAAGCTCAAATCGACCGTTAAAAAAGAATTGAATAAGCTCCTAAATGCTAAGATAATTTTTCTTGTTAGGCACACTCAATGGGTTTCTAACCTTGTCCCTGTCTGGAAGAAAAGTGGGGAAATCCGACTCTACGTCGATTTTTGAAACCTTAATAGAGCGTATGATAAAGACAACTATCCTGTCCCACCCATGGAACAGATCCTTCAACAGGTATCTGGTTCTGAGAGGCTATCCTTACTGGATGGTTTCTCAGGGTACAACCAA
This sequence comes from Picea abies, assembly GCA_900067695.1. NCBI lineage: Eukaryota > Viridiplantae > Streptophyta > Pinopsida > Pinales > Pinaceae > Picea > Picea abies. The sequence goes on from CBVK0101020149.1 coordinate 8,786, forward strand.
GTCCTGATGTCTCCTCCAGACCAACTTAAAACTACCTTCCGCACCCCGTGGGGCACCTATGCTTATCAAAAAATGCCCTTTGGATTGATTAATGTTGGTGCCACTTTCCAGAGAGCAATGGACATTGCTTTCCGAGGCCTAATCAATCAGTCCATTGTAGTTTACTTAGATGATGTTACTGTATTCTCTAAAAACAAAACCGATCATCTAGCTCACTTACAAGTCGTTTTATAGCGATGTCGTAAATACGGCATCTTTTTGAATCCTAAAAAATCCATCTTTGCAGTAGAATAGGGTAAACTCTTGGGATTTATTGTGTCAAGCGAAGGGATGATTATCGACCCTGAAAGGACTCAAGTCATCGCGAAACTTTCCCCTCCTACATCCAAAAAATCTATGCAGTCTTTCTTAGGCCAGATTAACTTCATAAGGAGATTCGTCCCCAGTTTCTCCGAAATGGTCAGGCCTTTACAGAATTTAATTAAGAAAGACACCCAATATCACTGGGGACCCCTAGAAAATCAATCTTTTAATGCAATAAAGAAGGCCATAATAGATGCTCCTTCTCTCATGAGCCCCGACTTTTCTCAAGACTTTACACTCTACACTTTTGCTTCTGACCGTTCCTATGCCGCCATCCTAACTCAAAAGAACGTCGAAAACAATGAAGTACCCATTGCCTTTATGAGCTCTGCTTTAAAAGGTGATGAACTTAATTACCCAGTGGTAGATCAGCAAGCCTATGTTGTTTTCAAAGCAGTTAAACATTTCCGATCTTATCTTTTGAAATCAAGGATGAAAGTTAGTGTCCCTTATCCAGCCGTCAGGAACCTGTTAGTGCAGAAGGAACTAGGTGAAAAGAGGGCTAATTGGGTCACCTCCTTGCAGGAGTACGACATAGAAATTGCCCCATCTCAAATAGTGAGAGGCCAAGGGTTATGCAAGTTAGTTGTTGATTCAACAGCAGGACAACAAGAACAAAGCGATACGTCAAACTTAGGACAGCACGATCAAAATGCAATCTGTTGTACACAAAACTCTGTCAGTCCTTGGTACGACAATATAAAATTCTGTCTTGAACATGGGTCAGCCCCCCGTCACCTGGATCCCACTAAAATAAGAGCATTGAGATTAAAGTTTTCCTCCTTTCATTTGGTTAATGGTATCCTGTTTTGTCAAAATTTTGATAGTGTGCTAATGCGCTGTCTTGAGAAAGACGAAGCAGAAAAAGTCTTGCTAGAGTCGCATGAAGGAGAAGCTAGTGGTCATTTTGGTGGTGACACCACTGCCCATAAGGTTTTAAGAGCCAATTATTACTGGCCCACGCTTTTTAGAGATGCCCATGCCTTGTGTCGTAAGTGTACCATTTGTCAAAAAGCATCAGGGCG
>CBVK0101020150.1:0-10173 GCA_900067695.1 Picea abies
GGCCTCGAGACATGATCTCCTAGTTATCCCTAGATATCGAGGATAACAAGGCCTTTTATTGCCTTCTCGGGGATCCCTGGGCGAGGCATCTCTAGGTTTTATTTTCTATGGATTTAATCTTTTACCAGCTGCTTTTACCCCCTGGGCCTTTAGCCCCTTCTTCCCATAGGATAAAGTGTAACCCCACAAATAGGTCATCCTAATGTCCGGACTAGGGGAATGGGATAGATGAATGGGAGATAAGATGTAAAATGATAATATGGTGGGAGCGGACAATGGCTCTTCAAAATTCCCCTTGGTGGCTGACCAAAACCTATGGATACAAGCTTGCTAGGGCACCCCATTAATTTCCCAAACCATGGTCAGGTGGGTTAGTGTAAGATCCGAGCAGTCGTCAGAAATGAAAGGAATCTGATGCATATATCTGAAAGTTATAATGATCAAACATGACACATACCATGATACCTGGACCAATTACCTCATGGAGCAAGAGTCTTCTCCGATACAAGTCGAAGCCGAAGGTGATGGATGCTGCTACTACTGACAGGGCAGGTCTGATGAAGAAGAAGAAAGATGGGCCCTCCAGGGCCATACTCAGGTCAATCCTACTCTCGACACTCCATGTCTAGGACCAGTGGGCCTTGAGACATGATCTCCTAGTTATCCCTAGAAATCATGGATAAGAGGTACAATTTATAGAAAATTCAATAATGTAACCTCCCAATATACTATCCAGCCATAAATCATTTGCACGTGATGCCCAATTACTTATAGTATTGACTTGCTGAATTAACTTAGGAGTCCAATTTTTTAGAACAACAGTGTGAAATCTTCCATTCTATTCTACTAATTTCTGGATCCACTCCGCTAAAATATTTAGAAGATCAACAAAGAAAATTTCATGCAAATATGTAAACACATACCTCTATAGCCATTTATTTGCATTGATATGCAGATTCTTATTCTGATCTACAACAAACTTGATCTCTTTCGTGTCCAAACATTGTCCAATCTCCTGCTTAATAGGTCTCCACATTCCCCTCAGTTGTAGATCTCGGTCCTGACAACATAACCATTTGTGGGCGCACAATGAGCAGACCCAAGGTTCAACATTAAATCACCAACAAAACCCTAAAGATAACGACCCTTTCAGCATCACCTGCAAGCATGTGAAGTCTCACCCAAGGTACCTATGGGGACTGTAGGAACCAGGTTTCTGCAATCATGAGGAGAAGGGAGGCATTGGTTCTTACCAGACTACCTAACATTCATTCATTGGACCATTCATCATGTGTAGAACCATCATATAACTTATTCATATTAATCATTCATTCACTAAGTGCACACAATAACTAGAACAATAACCAAACACATCACAACAAAATACAAGACACCATAATTAACGTGGTTCACCCCAAACTAGGCTACGCCCACAACGATCGACTTCCTATATTATTATTCAATATCATTTCTTACAAAAGGTGTGCACTGCGCTCATACATGATAATTTAGTTCTACCCACTATGCCCTTGTTATTCGCGCATACAGTGCACACTTAGCTCATAACTTACTCATCCATAACCTACTCTCCAATTTCAAACTTCAAACTTTTCCAAACTTCCCAAAAATTCTACTCTTTTCTACCAAAAAAACCATACATATTTATACATCTACATTCGGGCTTAGCCTGTTACAAAATGGACCAAAATGTTTAACTACTTCTAACTTACTTCCTCATTTCGCGCGCATTGACCCTTGGAAATGTGCTAACTGTCTTCCTTTCTTCCATGCATGTTGCTCCTTAGCCGAATTGTTGCACAGTTTGCTCCTACGCAATTTCCAAAATTGGTCCCAAAATGTCCTACTCCAATTAGCAATAATAGGAGATTCTTGTACAATTAGCAAGTTGATGGATAAGAAAATCTTCCTAGTTGATTATAAAATCGCCTCTATCTTGGTCCGAGCACAACATGAGGCAACAAAAATTCAAACAACCTTCTTTTTTCAAGTCCCAAGGGGTTTTAATTGCCATGCTCATTGGTTAGCTAGTAAGGCAACGAAACTAAAAATAGATGAGCTTTAAGTTAATGACCAATTAATCATCAAAGCTATACCTTGAACACCCCTTTGAAATTAATGACAAGTACCACAAACTTATTATGCCACGTCTTTCCTGCACCAACCCCTCCCAAAAGGCAAAGTAATAAAGACCCAATGCTCCCTTCACATATTTTTAAACTTGAGGGGATGATGAATAAGGAAGGTAGATTTTTTTTAGATCTAGAAGAATCCATAAATGAAGATCAAATTATAATGTAGCCAAAAGCAAGGTGAAATAATGAACCATGATGAAATTTTTTGATATTTTTAAAGATTAACTAATATTTTATATTATTTAAATATATTATATTTTTTTTTATCTCAAAACTCTATTACTATTTTTAAATATAAACAGCCAAACCATATATCACATGAGGAATATCATATTCACCATATTCACCTATTTTCAAGCCTAGAAAAAAAAATTTCATCACCAAAAAGATAATCCATTTACAAAGATAGGTTTCAATATTTTCATAGTTTATATTTCAATGTTTTATAGCTTAATTTTATATCCTGGTTATTTATTTGATTTAAACTTAGTCATGCCTTATTATAACAAATTTAAATTCTAAAACTTTACATTACCCAAAACCTAATTTTTAAACCCTAAAATATTTAATAATAGCATTTTCCCTTGCATAATATTTAGTATTATTATAAGGTATGGATCGTGTCGCAATTTAGTATTAGGCTGGAGAGTTTAAAAAAAATTCAAATAAACAAAAAGTATCACGACAATGACTTGATTTGGTCCCTTTTTTCACAATGAAAGGAGACTTTATTTGTCACGTACACTCAATCTTTCTACCATTCTATTCTTTTAGCATTAAGGTCATTTTAAATTATGTATGACTTTATTTGTCAGGTACACTCAATCTTTCTAGCATTCTATTCTTTTAGCATTAAGCTCATTTTAAATTATGTATTAATGGTGTGTATTAATATTTTTATAGTATTTTTTATTAAAATTTAGTGAGAAATTATTAAATTAGTAAATTTGAGTGATTATTTTTGTAAAATCTGATGCTTCAAAATTATTCATCATAAAATTACTCAGTGACTTGCATATTTTGCTTGTTTATCTAGAATAATCGTACGAATTTTATTATATCACTTGCTGGTCATCTCCACCGTGCTTGTTTGATCTAGAACAATCGTAAGAGTTTTATTAAGAAAGCCCTTTAACGGATTAAAGGGAAACTACTTATTTACCTAAAGCGGCACATTCACTGGAATTAGACATTAGTAAACAACTGAAACTGGATCCACTGCTCGGCCTAATGAATCCGTATCAGGATCTCCTGTCTCTGCCTGACTTGTGGTTCGGGTGGAACTGTTTCCTACAGGCTAGCTGTGGTTCTTGGCCGAATGCGCGTCATCCATCATGATAAGTCCTAATCTGTAGACAAACTAGTGGGAATGAGAAGAATTAGAAACCTCCTCTTAGGAGCCATTACAATTACTTAAGGTCTCGAAGCTTTGTTTGCTTGTAAACATGAGTAGCTTTCGACTCCATACCATTATTGAGCGGAGACATACTTGTACGTTAAAATACAAGTACAATAGGCTATTTTTAGCCTCTGTCCCATAGGCTATTTTTAACCTCGTGGACGTTAAAATACTTTCTTTCTTTCTTTCTTTCTTACATACATGATTATTAAAATGTCAAGAACATATATACACGATAGCATAGTTACTATACCTACTATTGATCAAGCCCATGAAAGGAACCGGGCATGTAGCCCTACTTATGCGACTCGCCATGAGCCGTACTGGTGGATCCCTCACCCCTTCATCCGTATGTAAGGAACTCCGCTCATCAGGGCCCTAATATAGCGAGGACAGAAAACGTACGTAACTCTCTTACTAGTCCGCTGGAAGCGATCCCATTTCCTGCAAGCTGATCACTAGTATCCATCCGCTGATCACTAGTATCCATCCTACCGTAGGAATACCTTTCATGAGCGTAGCGAATGCCTGCTCCCGTGTTTATTTCTGTCGCAGCGAACTTGAAAGAAAGTATTTTTAACGTCCACGAGGCTAAAAATAGCCTATGGGACAGATTGTTTTTCCATCTGGCTTTTGTATTTGGCCCTTTTCCTATGAAATTTTACAATAATCGCTCCCAGCGTCTCAACAAACTCTTTGTTGAATAGATTATCCCAAGAATTAGCTGCCAGAATACCTACATAATTTTCCCTGTTGTCTTTGAGGGTCTCACATTCTAAAATGAAATGTTTTTCTGTTTCCACTTTTCCAGACGAGCACAAAATACATACTCTTTCTTCCCACCTTTCTTTTGGCCTTTTCCAGCGCCCTGTTTCACAACGGAGTTGATGAGAATTAGTCCTTAATTGAGCAATAAGAATTTTAGATCTCCAAGAAATATTGGCCCCTATGTACGCCTTTTGTTGATGGTTATGAGTGGGGTTAAACTCTTCAATGTAGTACTTCTTCTTTCTCCCTAGCTCTTTCTCCCAAGTACGTTTGTGGAACTTATCCATAACAAAAGTTTTTATCTCTTTACTCTTTGTATGACACATGCTCAAGCAAATGCCCCATTTACTAAACCATTTGTTATTTTGCCGCATCCAAGTCTTCTTTCTTTTGCACAATCTGTCACTAAACACAACACTCGCCTTAATGGCTTTAGATTGAAAGCTTCAGTGGTTTCATTGCAACGCCTAATGGGAATGAGTGAAGCATTGCGTAGCTACAATCATGCCACTGGACAGTTTAGTCTATAGGGTCAAGTTACTTTGTGAAAAAGTCATCCTACGGTCTAGTGATCGTGTTCCTACCTATCTTATTCATACTTAAAGTTTAAGCGATTATGGAAGGAATAAATATTTATATGAAAATATCATAATTTCAAATTCAGAAGAAACGGGAGTAGGGTATGTATACCTCTATAGATTACCTAAATACAAAAGTATTATAAATTCAAATTCAAAGGGAGTAAGGTATGTATACTTTCATAGATTTTAGTAGTCAAATTGTTATGAAGAGAGATCCCTTCTCTCACAAACAAGAGATCTCATTCACCAAATTAATAACAAGAATCTAAAACTTAAATTATTATTATTATATAATGTTTATATAAACTATCTATTTATTCATTTGTTCATAAATATAACTTCTCTCTGCATCCTCATAAATTGACATAAATTTCATTTTCAATCGAATGAAAAATTGCTATGCATAGAGAGAAGGAGCGCCTAACACATCAAAGTATGCATTAAAAAGTTAAAACTCTCATAAACCATTTACAACTACTACAGCAAAGCCAAAGAAAAGAACAAAGTTACGAACCAGGGAAAACAAAGAGACTTTTGTATCATGCATGTGGAAAACATAGAGAAGGTGCAGCTTGACATTTCTCGTAATATTAGAATATATTAGTTTTATTGTGGAAAACATAGAGAAGGTGCAGCTTGACATTTCTCGTAATATTAGAATATATTAGTTTTATTGTTTGAATTTTTTAATAGTTTTCAATATTAGTGTTTGGGTTGTTTAATTGTTATTTGGGATTGGGTAACATAAATCTGTATGAAATCATAATTTATTATTATTTAAATTGCATTTTTGAATGTGGAAATCAATTTAATTTATTGAAAAATTCTGGAACATTTAAATTATACAGAATTAACCACTCAAATTTGGAAATCCAACAATTTCTACAGACAAATATATCCAAAAAAAAAAAACCAAAACATAGAACATTTAATTTACTTAATTTTCCATTAATTTTCCATTATATCTGTGAAAAATAAAATACATCTCTAAGAAACCTCCTATATATGTGGAAAATAAAATACATATCTAAGAAACCTCCTATCGTAGTTAGGTGTCATGTTATTTGGGGCAATGAATCCGATCAAAAAGTCTGAAAATCAGTATAGTTTAGACGTAGCTATGTACGCTTATGCAATTTGACTGTATAAACTTTGTTTTGTGAACTGCAAAAGGAAATCTTCAAGCATGAAGCGTGCTGGTCGTAAATCAGTACTCTTTTTAAAAGAAGTGAAGTTCGCCCGGGATACGAATTTACTGTAACCAAGGCCGAGATTGACATGATACACATTAAGTAAATTGCGAGTAATGAAGCATTACTTGAAATTCAATACTCTTATTTTGTCTTCATGCACGCAGCACTAGTCAAAACCATTTTTAGACAGCGATAGCAATTTTGGTGATGGGATGGCAGAAAGGGGAAGCACACCTTGGTTGGAAACGTTTGCTTATTGAGGATGCTGCAGGTCCAGCATATGCACGTTTACTGTCAAATATTGCATCTGAAATTAATCCGCCAAACAGGTATATGGTACTAAGGAGAATCCACCACCATCATGTCCATGTATGCATAAGGTACCTAAAATGTTGATTTAGACAACAGATGAAGGAAGGCATGGCTACTTCTTCACATGCTCAGGACGAATTTCTCATGGCGCTGAGGTTCCAGGAGATGCTGGAGAACCAATTCTCTTCCCAGAACAACAATGATTTCAAGGACGCACCAAATAAGTTTGATGAAGCAGCAGCCGAGGATATCGATAAACTTGACGAATGGAGAGGTCTTGTTGAGGAGTACAGAAAACTTAGCGCAACCATGGAAAATCTCAACTTAATTGAACCCATGTCATCCCCACTTACTACCATGCTTCTCATACAAACTAGGCTCCACAACCCTCTTTCCATGCTTTTGTTAAGGTTTAAGTTATTATTAGGTTTCTTTTCATTTCACTAGATAACCATAGCATAGATAGGATCACTAAGAAATACACAATCACAAGAGACACATCATGGGAAACCTTCATGGGGAGAAAACCCAACAAAAACTTCTTTAATATAGATAGCCAATACAATGCCAAGAGATAACTCAAACAAACACAGAAAGTCCTCTCCCAAGAATGTGCCTCTCTCTTTTTTCTTCTCCAACTGCAGCTTCAAACTTGTGCTCTGATGAATAAGTGAGTGTGTGTCCAAATGAGGCACTAGCCTCTTTATTTATACAATCTGGCATGTGTGGACGGAGGTGTCTTTTTACTGGCAGGGCCGACTTCTTATTTTGGGTGGTTATAACCACCTTTAATATATTCTGGGGCCGACTTCTCATTCTGCCTATTACAATTAGGGTTTAACCAATCCGCAAAAGGAGATTTGGTCATTTACAATACCCGACATGATCAATCCACAAAAGGGGATTGATCTAATGAATAATACATCAATAATAATTAGAATACTGTTTGCAGTTACAATATTTCAACACTCCCCCTTAACAAGAAGGGTATTCTACAACAACATCAGGCGAGAGAGACGACAACATCATCAACAACATCTTGGAACATTGGCTGACGTATCTATAAATCATCGGAAAATTTTCTCATCATCAACATCGTCATTCACAACAGAGAGCTGGAATGATATCATTATCTGCATCAACATGGATTAGTATGAAACTAATACATCATCATCACAGCACGAGGTTGGTCACATCATCACAACACAAGGCTAGCACATCATCACAACAATTAAGTTGGCACATCATCACATCAATTAAGCTGGCAACACCACACAACAATTAAACTAGAATCACAACACAACAATTAAGCTGACAACACCACACAACAATTAAGCTGGAATCACGACACTAGACTGGCACATCAACACAACAGGAGGCTGGAATATCATCAGGACGAGGTTGGCAACATCAACACAACACTAGTCCCCTTTTCGAGGGAGGTCCTTTTGGACTATACCAAGCTTATCTTGAAAGTGCTCAAACTTTACACGAGATAGAGGTTTGGTCAACACATCAACAACATATTCATCCGTGCTAACATATTGGAGCTTTATGGCTCCTCTCTGCACCATGTCACAGATGTAATGATATCGGATCTCTATATGTTTTGACTTGTCATGGAACATAGGGTTCTCTGTCATCTTTATACATCTCTAGTTATCACATAGGATCGTGGTTGCTTCCATCTCTAGGTTGAATAGACCAGTCAACAACTTACGAAACCATATGGTTTCACAACTGGAAGAACACACAACAATGTATTATGCTTCTGATGTACTGAGAGCAATGTGTGATTGCTTCCTACTCTGCCATGAGATCATGGTTGATCCCAAACTGAAACAACATCTTGAAATGCTCTTCTTGTCAGAGACACTTCAAGCCCAATTAAATCAGTATACCCACTCAATCTGAAGTCATGATCTCCATCATAACTGAGACCACAATCTAATGTACCCTTAAGGTACCTCATCACATGTTTTGCAGCAACTAGGTGAACATGTCTGGGTTCTACCAGAAACTGACTCAAAGTGTTCACAAGAAAACAGATATATGGTTTGGTGTTCATCAGATACATCAATGATCCAATGATCTGTCTATACAACGTGGCATCAATAAATTTTGACGAAGTGTCGACCAGAAGCTTCAGCTTCGTTTCCATGGGTGTATTCATGGACTTGCACTCCAACATATCAAATTTCTTCAGGATTTCAACTGCATACTTCCCTTGGTTAAGGAAGATTCTCTCTGAACTCTGTCATACCTCAAGACCTAAGAAATAATGCATTAGGCCAAGGTCTTTCATCTCAAATTATGCAGTGAGCTTCTTCTTACATTCGGTGATGAGATTTTATTCTCCAGTTAAGAATATGTTATCCACATACAACAACAATATAACAGACTCATCATTCATAACCTTGAAGTAAAGGTTAGAATCTGCTTTACTCTTGGTGAAGCCCAAGCTTGTCAGAAAATTGTCTATCCTTCCATACCAAGCTCTAGGAGCCTGCTTCAACCCGTACAGAGCCTTATTCAACTTGCATACATGAGTCTTCCTGTCTTCAACTTCAAATCCTTGAGGTTGTTCAATATACACTTCTTCTTCAATGACACCATTTAGGAAAGTTGTCTTTACGTCCATCTGGTGTAACTTCCACTTCATCTTAGCTGCAAGAGCTACGATGGTTCTGATCGAAGTGTATTTGGCTACAGGAGAAAATGTCTCTTCATAGTCAATGCCTTCCTTTTGGGAAAAGCCACGAGCTACAAACCTTACTTTATACTTCTCAATACTTCCATCAACAGCATGTTTTATTTTTTAAATCCATTTGAAAGATACCACATCCTTGCTCTTCGGTCTTGGAACTATTTCTCATACATCCTTCTTTATTATGGATTGGTATTCTTCTGTCATGGCATCTGCCCATTCTTTCTTCTTAATGGCTTCTCAAAGAAGGTAGGCTCCTTCTCTAGGAGATTACACATCAAAGCCATATAACTGGAGAATGGCTTAGGTCTTGTTATCGCTCAGTCTGTAGGATAGGTTTAATAGCTTGAAGGCAAGAGTTAAACTGGCGTAACAGGAGCTTCCCCACCCACTATCACCTCGATGGGGAGCTCTTTCTATTCAGGGTGGCTAATCCCAAGGGAGACGTCCCTAGTAATCTGGGGTATTGAAGGAAAAGGATCAAGGGATTAAGGCTCAAGGGTCAAAGTGGGCTTTCCCTTCACAGATTATTGCCAAGAGAGATAGTCAAAATGAAGGTATTCCAATGAGAAGGGCACCTGTTTGCGAAACAAGGCAAATGAAACTAAAATGTGCAGCAGTGGTTAGTACTTCATAAACAAATGACTATCTTGATCATATATGAGCATAAATAAATGTAATTATTAACGAAGTCAATGATTGCTATAAAGACTATGGTTTATAATATAACTTCTTCAATAAATACCAAATGATAGAGTGTTCAATGTACAATATCGATCCTTCAATTATCATAACGCATTGAATACCATAAATATGATCACATGTTATGTGGCTGCGTCAAGCCTTCTAAGGGCGACATCAGCTTTGTTCTAGGTTAGTTTTAGTAGGCAAGGAGGTGGACGTTTTGCAAATTAAGCCAATGAAAATAATCTACACATCAATGCCAATTGCTAGATGACAAAGCCACAACGTTCTATACCAAACAAGAGATCAAAATAGGCATGACGTCATTAGCTAGTTAGGGTTAGTAAGTCGCTAGGGTTAGTTAGGGTTTCAATTT
>CBVK0101020151.1:0-10173 GCA_900067695.1 Picea abies
CTCTTCCGATCTCACAGATGGAATGTAGCAGTTTCGTCAAGTTCTCCTTGCCTAACACTTGCTCAAAAGCTCCATGATTGGAATGATGATAGCTTCATTGATTAGCCTCCACTTTACTATGTGTTTCCAATGAGATTGTAGGTTTCATGCTTCTCATCCCTTATCTAAATATCACTTATGAGATCATAAGTTTGGTATTATTCTCCATCCAAATCCCCCTTTCACCATGAGAAAGCTTCCTTATATAGCCTTGGAGAGGCTCAACCACTTGAGATATCCTTGGAGTAAGTTGAGAATTTTCCTCCTTTAGTTATGGATTTCCCTGTGATCTTGGCTTGGCCAAGGATTCAAATCCAACTACCTTCAGATATTGAGAGGATCTTCCCCTTGTTCTTCTCAACAAACCAATTACTGCCCAGAATAGGTAGCGCTCCCTCAAAAGGAGTGTCAGAGAATTATAACACTTCCTAGCAAGGTTTAGGGGGGCACCAACACTCCTAGAAGCAATAGCGCTCCTCCAAAAGGGTAGATTTAGTGTTATAATGCTCCCATATAGTGTATAGGGGGGCGCCAGCACTCCTGAGAGAGGTATATGGGAGCGCTCTCCTCCAAAAACCCAAATTCAATGGTTCTTTCAAATGGCAAGAGGTACATAACTCCAGTTAACCATTCCTCTTCTTCAATCAAGTGTTTGAGGTGTTTAAAGTGTCTTTTTGATGTCATTATAAGTACGACATAGAAATCATGGCAGTATGCTTTGTTTGACACTTGCGACACTTGTAATGACGACACTTGCGACACTATCGAAGTGAGTAATTTTGATGTGTAAAAGATTGCCCCCCAAAGTATGAAGTTAGAAGATGAGAACTGATAACTGAAATGCTTTGTAGAATTTCAAGCAAGGGTATAGACATAGAGAACCTGACAGAAGCTGCACACAAACATCCAACAAATATTATGACGTGTTTCAAACCCAAGGCAGGCATACCTATGTTTGGATGATAAAGACTTGCAAGATATTTCCGCCATAATATATACTGCGGATATTAATAAAAGGTATAGCCACCGAGGATACAGTGTGGATCTATACTCCTATGACCTAAATTGATCATAGCCATGAAGAATACACAGTGGATCTACGAGATGATAAGACATAGCCACGACCAATACAAAGTGGATCTATGTAACAATATATGTGTCGTTGTTCAAAAGAAACTCCTTCGCAACCTGGGCAAAGAACATATAAGAGTGACCACTCAACCCATGGTCTTCTTACCGATCCCGATGTAGTACGAATCTAACCATGTGAATAGATGTCTTGATGTCGAACATGGCAGAAACCACTTGATTACCGGTCAATGATGTAAACCACTAACAAGCGCAAGGGAGATCACCATTGTTGTCAATGATTCCCAAGGTACTCTAGTACATTCCAACGAATTTGAATGGATGAGATGAAGCTGAACATCTGTGGAATCATTCGATCATAGGTCAATGATGTAAATCATGTCTCCAGCCTTTGATGATCTTTCTGGAGTTAAGCCACTAGCTTTCAAGCTGGGGGCACACCGAGCTTAGTCTTTGTTCTTTCTCGTGCTCGTAAATACATGAGAATGCATCCAGGTAAAATTTTATCTCTTTTTCAGACCTGTATGGATACATGAAAAAGGAACCCCCTGGAGTCTCCTTTAAGCTCTTTTTAGACTCTCTAAACATGAAAATATTGCCGAGTGATCTTGCTTCCTTTCCCACTCATTAAAAGGTTTTAATGGGCATCTTTCGAGTGACAATTTATCTCTTTTTCAGCCTCGCGAGACTAACATTACGAAAAAGGACAACATTGGAATCACCTTTAAGTTCTTTTCAGACTCTCTAAACATTAAAATATTGCTGAGTGACCTTGTTCTCTTCACACTTGTTAAAGCATTTGAAGAAAACATTTGTTGAGCGATAGTTTATCTCTTTTTTGGTCTCATCTGACTCCTTTACGAAAAAGGAACTAAGAGAGTTCTCTTTTAAGTGTTTTTCCAGACTCTATAATCATGAAAAACCTTCAAGTTTTCTATCTTTGGACTTGTTAAAATAAACATCGACAGGCCCATACGAGATCAAACCCTTACTTCTTCCAGTTCGTTAAACAAAGGAAGAGGAACTTACCGAAGGTGAGTTATATCAAGCATGTGTTACCCTCCTCAAGCTCATTAAATTAAAAAGAGGTACTTATCTATCTGGATGGGGGAAAAATTGAAAGAAGCAAGCCAAGTAGTTTTTGAGAACATTACCAGTAACTCTTAGAGTCACCCTTGAACACGACACTTTGTCTTTTGCACACATTATAATCCACTGAACCTCTACACTGAGCCAATCCTCTGAGTTTTTCTCACTCGTTTGGGTCACCCGAGGAAAGTCACAGTATCCACTACATCATCGTGTTTTGGTCCATGTCACGCTTCTGCTCTTGTGCCTTAGTGTTCAAGGGAAGTATCTGCTTCGAGAGTCAGCCATCACAAATATCTTGTCTCAATACCTATGTCAGTCCATGTTCATTTGATCTACCAATTACATATTTGTGTCTGTTTCATGTCGTTGATGGGGGATACATCAAGGTCCTCGTTCAACGAGTCTATTCCTGTCAACTTCAACACATTATCCAAGAACTAGACTTAGAAACCAGTTAGTACTTTGGGACCTGCATGCCTCAATGGTAGGCCTCCTCACTTTCGATAGTGGATTTACATCATTGACCTCTGATCAAATGATTCCACGGATGTTCTACTTCAGCTCATCCATTCACATTCATTGGAATGTACTAGAGTACCTTGGGAATCATTGACAACAATGGTGATCTCCCTCGCACTTGTTAACAGTTTACATCATTGACCGGTAATCAAGTGGTTTCTGCCATGTTCGACATCAAGACATCTATTCACATGGTTAGATTTGTACTAGATTAGGATCGGTAAGAATACCTTGGGTTGAGTGATCACTCTTATATGTACTTTTCCCAGGTTGCGAAGGAGTTTCTTTTGAACAATGACACATATGTTGTTACATAGATCCACTTTGTATTGGTCATGGCTATGTCTTATCATCTCATATATCCAATGTGTATTCTTCGTGGCTACGATCAATTCAGGTCATAGGAGTATAGATCCACACTGTATCCTCAGTGGCTATACCTTTTATTAATATCCACAGTGTATTTTATGGCGGCCATATCTTGCAAGTCTTTATCATCCAAGCATAGGTATGCCTGCCTTGGGTTTGAAACATGTCATAATATTTGTTGGATGTTTGTGTGAAGATTCTGTCAGGTTCTCTATGTCTATACCCTTGCTTGAAAGTCTACAAAGCATTTCAGTTATCATTTCTCATCTTCTAACTTCATACTTTGGGGGGCAATCTGTTACACATCAAAATTACTCACTTCAATAGTGTCACAAGTGTCGTCATTAAAAGTTTACCTAGATGCATTCTCATGTATTTATGAGCACGAGAAAGAACAAAGACTAAGTTTGGTATGTGCCCATCTTGAAAGCTAGTGGCTTAACTCCAGAAAGATCATCAAAGGCTAGAGACATGCCCTCCAAGATTCAATTCATTCACCGACTTTGAGGTTGTCACCAATTTCTCTAATAGATGAGAAAAAGGAGAAGGGTGGATGAAAAGAAGGTTCAAGAGAGGTGATTGTTTCATTTTTTAACGAGCTTGACACATGAAAAGAACTATGCTCAGGGTTCCGAGTTCATTCCCCAGATTATTGTTTCATTTTTTAACGAGCTTGCTACACAGAGGAAAACTATGCTCAAGGCTTCTGTTTCATTTTTTAACGAGCTTGCCACAGAGAAGAGAAACTATGCTCATGGTTTCTTCCTAATCATGGCTTCCAAGAGGATAACACTCTAGAAGGATACCATATCAAGGGACAAAACTCAGTCATGGCTTCCAAGAGATCTTTGCTGGAAGGAAGAATCACTCGAGAAGGAACACATGTCGAGGGACATGATAGGAGTAAGGAGATCAAGCTCCAATAATCCTACCGAAGAAATCACCATGTCCACTACCGGATCCAAATCATCAGAAGTTGAAAGCATGAGAAATGATAGAAAATCAACATCAGAAGGGGAGATAGACTGTATATCTGCCCAAATTTCTTCACGAGGGGGAAGAAAAGAGGATTAGTGACAATTATTATCCCAAGGTAACTTGTCAATGTAAAGCATTTTCAGAATATATTCATCTGAAGGAAAATTTGGGGAAATGTAGTCGATCGCAGACGACAAGGAACTCAACCATGATTGCATCAAGGAACTGTCGGGCACCAAGAGATGTTGGTCATCCGATGAGGGAGAAGTGGATGGGATAGAAACGTATGACGTTTCAGCTAGACTAAGTGGAACAGTGTCACTTAGTGCATTGAGTTCCAAAGGACAAGGTACAATCCAAGGGTCAGATGATTCCAAAGATTGATAGGCCACGGTTGAAATCATATTGACGGTGGCAATATGATGTGTAGTCGGAGGAAGTGGTGTAGGGAAGGTACCCATGAGGCTAGAATCTTTTAGTAAGCCAACATCAACGATTTCATATGTGATCTTGTGGTCTCCCAAGAAAGGAATATTGTTGGAAGTGGGAACACGAGCATCGGTCGTGAAAAAATCCAACTGATCAACAGTGACAATTTTGCCCTGATGAGGAAATTGGACATATCAAAAAACTAATGAGGCAACGACAGTCATAGCATAAAACCAACTTCTTCCAAGTAACAAGTTGTAATCGAGGGGAGCATCGACCACCTCGACATCAACAATAACAGTTTTTCCACCCAATTGGATGGTCAGGGACTGTAAAAGCCCATGGGGATGAAAACCTCGCCCGTCAAAGGTGCGTAACATCGTTGGGGATTTTTTGAGTGCTGGTGATTTTAAACCTTTCCAACACACCAAAGACATGACACAAGTCGAGGCTCCCTCATCCAGAATAGTTTGGTGGATTTGTTGATTGTGAACAACAACATCAACTTGGAAAGAAAGTTGGTGGGAGAGTCGAGATGCATAATTGTCTAGGTTAAACATGATTTGATTGGAAGAATCAGGATCAACAGTGCCAAGAGAGTTCTACGTTGACTAGGGCAGTGTTGTAGAACTTCTAACGCAGACATAGCACACAATGCTTGAGACAAATCTTCAACAATGTTGTAGTTTTGGGTGGCACGTGAACTAGGATTAAAGGTAGCTTTACGTATAGTTCTCTTAGGATGGCGTAAGATAGAGTCGAACATGGGTTTCTCAATATGAAGTGGTCCAGATAGAGGATTAACAGATGGAAGACTGACAGAGGACAATGATGGATCCGGTAAAGTATCGGTACCGTTAGTGTCTTTTCCTTTATCGAGGTTTCCTGGTGTGTTGTATGTCTTAGAGTGAGTGGCCAAATAGATCCCATTAAACATATAAATATGTGCACTCGATGAGGCCTCATCATTAGGATCGCTAGAACTGCCCCCAGGAGAGGGGGTTTGAGCAACCATGGATTGTTGTTGTCGAAAAGGTTGAGTAAGCACAACGGGTTGTGAATTCCCTTGGAAAATTTTGGCCACTTCATTGCGAAGTGGACAATCTCAAGTGTAGTGATCATCACCACAAATGATACATGTGAATTTCAGTTTCTGTTGTGGTTGCTTTTCGGTAGCAGGTGTTTGATTTTTGGGTTGTTCATTATTATTTTTTGATTTATTCTTTGTCTTCTTCTTACCTCCAGATTGTTGTGAAGGGGTAGATTGAACTGCATTCACCTCATAGATCTGAGTTTGGGGGGAGGTAGAGGAGGGTGTAGTCGATTTGGAAAAAGATTGAGTTTTTATGGAACCAACAACACCATCTGCATGAGATGAGGATGATGGCTTAGAAGGACCAGTATTAGCTCGAGCAGCATTCAAAAGAAAATAATACAAAGTACTAGATTGGGAATAAACCAAATCTAAGTACTGATCCCGAGTGATGGCTTGTTATTCTGTGACCGCACCACCCATAGCGACATTGCGAGTGATTGGGGGTAACAGTGATTTAGTAAACCATTCCACCAATAATATGTCAGTGATTTAGTAAACTTTATATTTGTGGTGTTCATCAAACTCACTCATGGATAAACCATTCCACCATGAATAGAATCATCCATGAGGGAGTTTGATGAACACAAAAAATGGAAAGTCATCACATGGTTGTTCAGATCTTTTCCAGGGTTTCCGTCGAATTTTAGAATATCAGAAGGAAGTTTAGCTGGAATGACTGGCCAAATCGGTGAATGAGAAATAGGATCATTAGTTAACCGAGACAAGTCTGGGAGATCCAAATTCGCAAGGAAAGGTAGCTGTCGGTTAATTTGCGAATGATACTGGTGCGGCATAGGAACACCAGTAGGACCATAGACTGGGTTAGGTGGATAGTTGTTACCAGTAGGTCCTCCTACATACAATTGTTGCTGGCCAGGATAAGAAGGATTCGATGGTGCATGAGAAACATTGGCATAAACTGGTGGGTTCTAAACATTATAGGCCGGGTGATTTATTTTCCCGTGAGGAGGATAAACATTTTGTCCTTGAGAATGGTAAGGAGTAGATCCTGGAGGCGGATACACATGAGGCCCATGAGGAGGATAATACTGTGGGCTTGGAGAACTCCAGGTGATATATTGGATGCCGCTCGGATAAGATTGCCTGTAAGATGTTCCAGAAGGGACAGGATTGGATACTCCTCCTAGTGGGTTATTATACAAGTGCCCCCCAATGTGGGGTTGGGTAAAAATGCCTTCTGAAGATACTCCCTAGGATTGTGAAGGGTTTACAGCAAATGAGGGTTTCCTCCCTGCCAGCAGTGGATTTACGACCGGGGTGTGACTGGAAAACGGAGGTTTCCCTTCGGGAGGAGCATGAAAAGTGGGTTGTCCCCCAGGAGGGTTAGGCCCGACATGGAAAGGTAGTCCTCCAGAAGGGAAAGCTTCGTTGGATGGTGGTTTCCCTCCAACCGGTTGTGTTTGGCCAGCAGGGGTCTGCGTTCTCGTGTGAGAAGATGTCCTAGCAGGATCATGTGGAACATGTGGAGCTGTAGAGTAAAAGCTTGTAGAAACAGGGGTAGAGATTGAAGTGTTTTGGGGATGAGTAGAGGTGATGAGTCCAGCATTAGGATGGACTTGTGCTGGTGTAGCAGTAGGGTGAATAACCTGATCAACTGGGTGATTCATGGTTTGACCGGATAGTCCTGTTTCACTAGGAGGGTCATGAGGTTGAAAGGGTTGTCGAAAGGATTCAAAATGTTCATAGAGATCGTGTCCCGATGAAGTCCTCCATACAGAACAAGCAGGTGTGGGGTTGGTTTCTACTGCAGTGCTAGGAAAAATAGGAGTCCTATACTCATCACCAAAGATTGGTTCTGTGGATCCCATATATGTTTCGATAAAGATCCTCTCCGATAATCGTGGGATCTCTTCATCTATGACATTCCCAAGGGAGTCTAAACAAACCAAAAGTGGTTCAAGAGGAGTTACCAACACAGATGTAGTGGGATTTTCAACCATGACCAAATCACCTTCTGATTTATCTAACGGAGGAGCGATAACACTTCCAGCATTAGATTTATTTTCTACTTCTCTACGGTATTTGTCTTCTAGAGGGTTAGGAGGTAAGGGTTGATAGCCTTCTGGAGGCAGCCCTTGCATCCTATGTGATCGGCGAAGACCTTTATCATCTATTGGCTCAATTGTGGAGAAAACATAACACACTGAAAATCTAGGGCCAACTAACAAAAAGAATCAGGATGTGCTAATAAAATCTAGGAATCAACCAAGTAGACAAAACTTCTCTCGATGATCATACTAGTTGGTGATGAAAACCAATGTCACATGATCAAGTCAAGAAGGGGCTAGGATATGGTGGAACAATTACAATGACGATTTGCTTAACGGACTTTCACCTTGGTGCAAGCTTCCACGCAGTAATTGTGGATTTACCCTCCAAGGAGCCCTAGTGAGTTTGACCAATGTCTATTCCAGGTACAATGAGACTTCCCTTCACCATCACCTTGTGTAAGTAACTAAATATTATGGCAACTAAAGATACCAATTCGCAGTGAGTCCCTGGGCGGGTACAGTCGATAGTCCAATCCGAAACGTATGGGTAGGATAACATGTCCGAAATCAACCTGAGAGGCTCCCACACATAATTGTGGGTATACCTCCAAGTGACCCCCAATATATGATTTGACCACTACAAATAGTTGAAACACAGAGGGATAATCTCCGTAATTCACCAGAATGTGACCTTGTGCATAACCCCTGTGTGAGAGGGGGATCCCAGAAAACCAATACGACAATTGGATTTGACTCTCCCTAGCTCAGGATGCTAATGTTTGTTTTGAAAAACTTTGGAGAGTTGTACTCACAACCTAATCCAAAGTGCTAACCCTAGTCTACTATTGGTGGAAGATCCTAAAAACAAAAATGTTCTAGATAATTTTTAATTAGCGTTCGTTTTAGAGCTATTCTTTACTCAAAGGGTGTATGAAAGTGAAACTGATGGAATGATGACTCAAATTTCCAAAAAATGCATGAAATATGATAAGCAATTGTTTCTTTTCAATGAATGCCTATTTAAGGGAAAGAGAAAGAGTCATTTTCACTATCAAACACTAATATGAAATGTCTTCAATCAATCGGTTCTCAATCAAATTCAATGCAATGATAAAACATTTTCAAAAATGCCTTCTAATGTGAAAACCAATCACTAATATGTATCTTTGTCATTTGTATGCGAATGATGATTAATTCAATGCAAAAAACTTCTCCTACCAACTACCCTTTCAGATCAAGGAGATTCAGACAAGTATGATCAGATTTCGCACACATGACACACACACTCTTGCTATCAAACAAGAGAAAGAAAACCAAAAATGCAAATAGAAGGAGAAAGAGATTGGACAAGATGACCTTAAAGAACCAAATGAGAAGATTCACAAACTTCTGATGTCCTTCACTAGAGTTTCTGCTCAATCAGACAAGAGAGAAAAATGCAGTGGATTGATTCCAAGTTCTCAACAGGAGAAAAAACTCAAAATAAGGGAGAAGGTCACAAAAAATGAACAGCAAAGTGCCTACTTCTCAGAAATTAGAGGGTCAAATGTCATTAGGAAGATGTAATGAAGCATCAAGAAGCTGGACAGGGGAAAAAAACAGAGACTGAGTTGCAGAAAACACAATTCTAGAAGGTATTTTTGCCAAGGAGAGGTTGGCGCTCTAGAGTAAGGGCCACTAGGGTGTTATAAAGCTCTATTTAAGGCATCCATGGAGTGCTAGAACTGAGCTAACATGGGCACAGGGGTGCCAGGCTCAAAAAACTCAGAAAAATGTCAAAAAAACCAAAAACCCAGTCAATTTTTTGTCAATCAAGATGCATGTGATGGATTGAGGATTGAATCAGCAGGTGCAATCATACATAGGGGGTGAACAAGGCCTATAGAAAACAAAGGGTAATACAAGGTCTATGAGGAAAAACCAAAACCAAAAGTTTCGATTTGATTCCCCAGTGGAGTCGCCAGTTTCTGTTGAAGGAAAATCTCCCTGCGAACAGGTAGATCTCCTCAAAGAGCTAGACTCTTAAATCTAAGACAAAAAGTGCTTATCATGGTCACTGACTTCCTTTTAGGTCTACACAAACTAATGCATGAACAGGAAGGATGAAAGACATACCTTTTACCAGTGTTTGTCCCTGCACGCTCCAAGTTGAACTCCAATCTTGAGCTCCTCGATAAGCCCTGTAGACAAACAAAGTACAACCACTTCCTATTCTATTGAGATTAGTTCGAAGCAGACCTATCTACTTAGAGACAAATTCATGTAATGTCAAACACAAATTAGAAAGAAACATTCCAAGCATATGTTAAGAACCAAACATCAATATAGCATATAAAAACCTCAGGAAAAGTACTCAACGCCTTGAAAAAGAGATAATATCAGATAATAAGCCTCTTCAAGGGGGCAACCTCCTTTTACCCCACTTAAATGTTCAATTCCAAGATGATTCAAAATGAAAATGTCTCCTTGGTATATAAAGGAGACTAGGAGGTATAATTACAAATAATGGCCTAAAGCCGACATAATTAAGATAACATTACTAATCTAAAT
>CBVK0101020152.1:0-10173 GCA_900067695.1 Picea abies
TCCCAACTATTTGATGACCTATGCTAAGATGAGGTTCTTATGGCTTCCGCTATCAACAATAAAATGCAGTGGGGTCACTGTCACCCACATATGTGAATGAAAAAGGTGCTCCCCCTCTTCAAGTTCTGTTGTTTCTTCTGGTTGAATTGTTGTAGTCACGACAATAACAGTGTGGCTTACGTCAATGATCTGTCCTTTACTAGTATTTTCATAATCAGATTCTGAATTAGGGTTCGGCTCCTTGTCTTTTATCTAGGCCACCAATGACTATTTTGAGAGACATTCATCGGTGTTGTGCCAGGGTATTTTGTGGAAATCACACCATTTTTCAGTGTCCTTTGTCTTCCCATGACCCTTCTTTTCCTGTGGCTTGGATTGGTTTTCGGGAGATTATTTGTTAGGGCCATATTTTTCATACTTTGGTTGTTGTGGATTTGTAGACCTGAACTCCTATTTGTTCTGGTGCTTAAATTTATCCTCAATTTTAACAACATATCAATAAGAAACACCGAGTGATAAGATATCTAGAAAATCCATTTCAGTTTGGATGTATCTGTGTAGAGCCCCACAGTGTTTCAGAACCAAATGTTGTTTGGAGTCTTTGATACCTAGCTTGGTGCACAATGTATAGAAGGTATTGGTGAACCTTGGAACTTCTTGGCTCCTCTCTTGACACAGTGTGGTCCATCTCATGTACTAGTCCTCATAGTTGTCAATAGGGTAATAATGTTCCTTTACCGCATCCACAAAAAAATCCCAAGTGGGCTCGACACCATATATTCCAGACTCCTTTGTGGAACTCTGATCCCAGTAAGTTTCCCACCAATGTTTGACATGAGGGAGATCCTTAAGGAGGGTGAAGATGATCTTTTCTCTGTCAGAAAAATTGTGAAAAAACAAATAACCTTATAACATATTTAACCATTTATCTAGGGCATCCACATCTATCTGACCTTCAAATATAGGAATATCAAAATTGACCTGTACCTTAAAAGGAGAGGTGCCTATAAAGTGGTTGCTTATTGAAGATGTGGTTGATGCTATCAGGAGGCGTTGAAGGCTATGGGAAAAATTATCCATCATTTTGTCCCTCTGTCACGTGAGATCTTGCTCAAGTAACAGACTTATAGGTTTGTCTTCTCTGTCATTTTTATTTTATTCTGCCATGGAGGATTTCTTGGGCATGTGAGAGTGATTGTATTCAAGAGATACAATCTCAAAACCCAACTTTCTATACTCGGACCTTGTCGGGTACATGCACTGAAAAACGATCAAGAGAAGCCTGCTCTAATAGCGCTGATCCAGATTATTTTTGGCATGAAATGAGAGCAGAAATATAATAAAGAAATGCACATAGATATCGTGGATATCCAATAATATAAAAAAAATGTATCAGAGATGAAACCATAAACACAGAGATATAGTAATACACAATTTCTATTAATGAAATAAATGTACAGAGGTTGTAAATATACAGAGTGAAAGACTCGCTAGAATGGTGGTAGCTTATCTCTGAGAAGAGATATGACGGCTACTCGCATTCGCAAGAAGATGATTACAATGAGGCTCTAAAGGCCTTTTTACAGTAAACAAGAATGTCAAAAACCCTAGACATCCAAAAACCTAACCGTAGGAGATGAAGCATCAAAAGTCATGTGGGACCTGTTTGGGTAAGTTAGTAAATCAACTTCCCCGGGTCATAACTTTTGCATACGATCTCTGTTTTAGGTGCATGATAGCTTGTTGGAAAGGTATAGTTGAGGAGATTCATTTTAGATGAAATGCCAAAGGAAATTTCATATTGAAAACATGTTTTACCAAAAAACATCGTTTAGGGCCTCAAAATGACTTCGGAAGTGAAAACTGCTAAAAATAGTAAATTACCAAAATTGCCAGAAAATTATTTTGAGCCAGTTGGAAAAGGTGGGTGGCCATCGATATCCACTTGGATCACCATGTCTATCATTTCCTATACTTTCCATGTCTTTCCTTTCTTTTCCTTGCAATGCCATGCCTTGTATTGACATGCCTTGTATTCAGATCTGATGGTATCCTGAAAATCCATTTGTAAAAGAATATACCTCCTGGACTCCCACATTGTCTAATACTTCATCAGTGAATGGTGTAGGGAAAGGGTCATGCAGACAGGTATCATTCAACTTTCCGAGGTCCACACATATCCTGATTTCTCTTGTCTTCTTGTCTTGCACGACCATAGGGATAATCCACTCCAACTCTTCTATAGGTTCAATAATCCCTGCTTCCAGCATTCTATCGAGCTCAATCTTCACTTTTTCCTTATATTTTGGGTTCAATATGTAGGGTCTTTTCTTGACTGGCTTCACACCTAGTTTCAAAGGGATCCTCATTTCTCCCATAGGACCTTTGATACCCTTCATATCAATGAACTTGGTTGGAAACAAGTCCTGATATTCGTACAGTAACTCTATAATATTTTCAATGGTAGAAGCATCCCAATAATCTATGACATTGGCAAGATTCAGTGTCTCCTATGTCCCAATGTTGACTTTTTTAATCTTGATTGGCTGACCAATAAATGGTAGCTCAACTCTTGGTCCTTCCACATTTCTTTGGCCTTCTATTTTAGTAATGTTTACCTTCCTGGGATCATCATCATCATCGACATTGATGTTGTAGAAACTCTGCAATTTTTGGAAAGGTGCAATCTATTCATCCTCTTCTTATTCCATAGGGAGGCTAGATGCTTCCTTTAATACCTTCTTTCTCACAATCTATAATGCTTGGTCTACTGAAGGATATTCACTTTCAAATAAAAAGGTAGTTACAAAGTTATGAATCATACCTTCCCAATCTGTAGTGACGAGGCGCAGCTCTGCTTGAAGCTACTAGTTGATAGGGGTTGTGTCAAGTGTGTTAATGAATCTGTTCACCCATTGTTCTCAAGGAATGCCACTACAGGCCTCTTCACAGCTTTGCACATGGTCCTTTGGGAAAATTTGACTGGTATATCTTACTTCGCAACTTATTGCTTGTGCTGAGAACCGCATTGTCATCAAGGTTCAACATTGGATCCAGTTTGTGATATTTCTTTTATGTGTCCCATACCATATTTTTGGTGTGGATTTTAGGGCTTCATCCATTGCCAACAATCTCTATTGTATTGGTACACTTGTTTCAAAATCTAATAGGAAGGATTCTAAAGGGTTCAGACCATCAAATGTGGGTAAGTTACTCACTGTTGTGTTGATCCAACGAACTTCTTTAGTTAATCTAGCACATCTTTTGGTATATACTTCATACATCTAGTTCTACCATTTTTCCAGTGCTTCTTTTGAATCTGATGAGCATGCATTGTCACTTTGCCAACTTAGATTCCCATCAGCTGTAGGGTTGATGTAATCTTTCTCTCTGGTTGATAGTTTGTAGATGTTTTCCAATTCATATGCATGATCTTCTTCTCTGATGGGTTTTGTGTATCGCAGACCTTCATATGGATCTAAGGGTGCAATGACCCTAAGGCCATCTCTTTCAAATTTCATACATCTTTTCTTCAAATCAACAACAGTGGAATTGTTGAAGGCCCAATCGATTCCTAGTAATGCAGGGTAAGTGTAGCTATCATCAACAATTTCAATTACCTCAAAATATGCAAAGGTTCTAACTTTGTCAATGTCCATAGGGACATGCTCCAATCCTTAGAATGGGATGACAGCTTGTTGATTATCCATCCTAAGTCTGATAGGGGAATAGATCAACCTCGGTTTTCCCATTAGTGCCCAAGTTTGCTTCGTCATGACATTGACCTCTGAACCTAAGTCAAGGACCACATAGTCTATATCATACTCTCCTATTTGAGCATCCAAATGTAATTCTTTATTTTTCCTTCTCTTCTTACCAATTTGGTGTACTTCCCTATTCAGTAAGGGTTATATCTTCCCTATCTCATACTACCTAATTAAGTTTTGTAGTTATTGCACAACGTTCTCATCTTGAATTAACTTAATACAAGTGTATAAAAATTCAATGAGCTTACTAACCTGTTTTCCTCCTTTTGGCGAAGCCAACTGATCAAATGCCTGAAGCATCCCATATTCTCATATTTCTAGTCATTTTTTGGAGGAAGAAACTTGATCTGCTTTGAACTCTTGCCTTTCTTCTTTCTTCACATCAAAATTTTGGGTCTTCTCTGCAATTTTCCTGATGCCTGAGTCTTTGGTGATCTTTCCTTGGGTCATTCTATCCACTCCTTAGCACCTCCTCGAGTAATAAAAATGACTCTAGGGTCTACTCCACGAGGTTCAGCATAGATCAATTGCACTTATGGATTCTGTTGGGGTCCTCATCTTTCCTAAAGCTTGGATAGCAACACAGGGAAGTCCTCAATGACGTGCCTAAAGGAGTTGCAATAACTGCAAGTGGTACAAGGGTTATGACAGTCCCTTGCTAGATTTCCTGGTTGTGTGCAGTTATAACAAATTATTTTTCCTCGACCTTGGTCCATTCCTCCTCCTTGTCCTCTTCCTCTGTATCCACTATGAGGATTGAAGTTTCCTCTTTCCAGGGAGTTATACTGCACATTGTTTCTTTCTTGATGTACTTCACCTTGGTTCTTGTATATGTCTCTTGATATTTAATGCATGAGATCATAAGCTCTGCAATCTCTATCATCATGCCCTACTGATTTACAAAATGTGTAATACAAGTTTTTGGTTGTCTGAACGTATTTCTGCATGTAATAGCACTCACCGGGGTGATGTTGATTTCTGCATACTTCGCACCAAGGTAAGGTGACTTGCTTCAAGGGGCTCGGAGCTCTAGAAGCCAAGTATTCATTGAATAGAGGGAATTTTTTCTTGTCATGACCTTCTGATATGCATATGACACACCAAATGTCTTCTCTTTTGTTTTTTCCCTTTTCTTTCTTCATGTCTTCAACCTATAGAGACAAACTGGTTAGCTGACTCAAGATCTGACTCATACCTGAGTTGGATTCTCCCATAGGGGATGATTCAAGCTTCATGGTGATCTCCAATGATTTTGCCTACAAAGATATCTTTTGCTGCATCAAGGGGACTCTGATATGTGGTAAGAGAGTAGCGATGAACCATTCTTTGTTCTTCACGTCTGGGATCTTAAAGGTCAATCTTCCTGTGAGGGTCTTGAATCTTTGATCGAACTCCCAAATAGGTTCAATTACCTTTTGCTTGATCTCTTTTAGCTCTATAATACATTGGTACTCTCACTTAGGCTTCTTAAACTCTACAATCAGTGCGTTCTTGATCTCATTCAATTCCTTAGGCTACGCAAGTCCTTGGACAAGCTTCAAGGACCAGCTCAATGCGTGGTCTCTCAGTGTAGTGCTAAACTAGTTTGTTTTAACAACTTCGTTGGTAATATTTTTAATGTTCCATATGGCCTCACACAGTAACCAGTGATGATCAAGATCTTCATATCCATCTCCTCTAAATATAGGGAGCCTCATCTCATCTACCATGGAGTTGCCTAGGTTTCATGTCTGAGTGGATGTTGAGCTACTAGTAATAGGGCTCTGTGGACTCTGGTGATTTGGAATGTTTTGATTACTTAGCATTTCTGAAACAATAGGAGAATTGATATTACTTACTTCAGTAGCATGCGCAGTTCATGAGGCTTCTGGCTCGTTTCAACTAAGTTCTTTAGTTGTTTCTTCCTTTTGCCCCATAGGTTCTGAATGTTCTTCATCTTTCAAATCTGCCTCTTCTCCATTGTAGAAACCTTCTTCTCCATAGTTTTTATTAAAGAGGTTATCAAGGTGAACCCCTCGAAATACTCTTCCATTGCGTGTATGTCTCGCTTCTGTGTTGCTGTCACTGTCCAAATTTTTTAACATTAGCCTTTTCAAATCTTCTTGATCTAATGTATCTTCAAGATGTTCTTCTCATGCAACAACATCTTGAGTCTCAACTTCAGGACTTGTAAAAAAATTCCTTTGGGTCCTTTAAAGAAATGTCTTTCAGCTTGGTTGTATGAATCTACTCTATCAACAACAAACTCAGTGATATACCCTCCAATGGTACTATTAAACCAGTGATTTGTTTCCCTAGATACAATGTTATCAATCCTATTAACCTTCTGGATCAACGTCGATGTCAAAACTATAGGAGGTCTAGGTCTTATCTCGAATTGGGTATCTGCTAACCTAGATAACCACTCATGTAGCTCTTGATGGATCCCTCCAAAGAATATCTCATTAATGTCGGTAAAGATATATTTCTCCAACCAATATTCTCTACTAAGATTATGGTTCTTGTTCTGGGATTCATCAAAGTCCTTCTCTTGATTTTCTATCCACTTTTGAATCTTTGTCTTCGATGGGAACCACCTTGACATTCCCTCAAAAAGATTCCTGTCCCAACAATGGAACCATTTGTTGGCACAGGGGCAGACCTAGGTTTCATCTCCAAGAGAGCACTAACAAGCCCTAGCTAATGGCCCTTTCGGAAACACCTATGAAATAGATGCACTCTCACCTGAAGAAGCTATGAGGGGGTTGTAGGAAATAGATGTCTACAACCATGGGAATATCAAGTGGATCTATTACAACATCAATACGTCATGTATCTATCATTCAACAAGCTAGATCTATCCTTCATAGCTATAGATTTGATCTAATACAATAAGGAAGGTAACAATACAACAATGACAGAGATCAAAGCATCAATCACACATACAACAATAGATGTACGTGGTTCACCCTCTCTCTAGGGCTACATCCACAGAACTATGCTTATGATTCATTAAGGTCAAGCATACAATTCTTATCTATGCTCTCAGCTAGTAGATTCTTTTTCTTCTGTCTCTTTCTCTCCTCTTCATGGGCACCCAGCTGCAGGACTTGACCTTCGCACATAGCAAAAGAGATCTTACAATTCCAGAAGGATTCTCCTCTCTCAACACTTCTCTCTCTCAATACAATGATCCCTCACTCAATACTATATCTAGATCAACAACAATATTGTACTACATAATTACCAACCAAACCTAGGCCCTTTAGACCTCTATTTATACATTACAACACCTCACTGACAGCCTTAGGCCAAAACCTAGGTGCCAAAACCCTAAAAGACCAAAACCCTAGGTCAACTTGACCCTCTTTTTCTGGGCTTCGCCATCCTGTCTTTCCTTCCTTCTCGTGCGGTGCTCCAAATCATCCATCGGTGGATTTTTTCACTTGTTGAGTTGTTGAGTTGTCCACGATCCATATTCCTTGCTGATCTATCATCCTTGATCTCCTCATCCAATGTATTGCATTTCATTTATTTGCCCCATCTTTTCTGCTCTTTTGATTACTTCGACCTAGTGACAGTCATTGTGTCTCCCACAAAGTTCTCTTTTCACCTTTTCTCCCTTGTTCTTCGCTTCCTTCCATAACCAAGGGCCGACATTAATGATATTTTTGAGTCTTTCCTTGCTTATTTTACATATGTATAGATAAACGGTAAAATTAATGCAATGGGAATTTACCACTGTATTGTAGATGAAGGATCCTATGCAAGTATTTTATCTTCCTTATCTTGGAAAGATTCGGGTTCTCCCATGCTTCTTTCAATTACCAGTGAGTTGTTGGATTTTGACAGAATACCTAGTGAATGTTTGGGTATTCTTCATCAGTTTCCTATCACATTAGGTGGGAAGGTTTTCCTAGTCGATTTGTTAGTGGTGCCAAGCCCTTTGTATTTTGATACGCTTCTTGGGAATAATTATCTATATGTCATGAAGGTTGTGGTGTATATTCTATTTTGTGTGATGCATTTCCCTCACAATGGAAGTATTTTCTCCATTCATCATCTTTCATATGATAATCACCATCCTAGTTCATATTTATCTCAGGTTCCCCCTTTGTGTGTTCCTAGTGTTTGAGTTGACTCTTCCCCACCATGGGTGAATTCTTTGGTATTGAGTCCTTGGTGTTCAATTGCTTCTAAGAAGGATCCTTTACACTCATGTTGGCATTCTCGAGACAAGGTCTCAAAAATTTATTAGGTGTTGTATCTAATGTGAGTGTACGAGCCTTTCCTTTCACCTTTTGGCCCGAGTAATCTCACACTTCCTCTCAATTCTAATCTTACTGTTTGTGCTACCTCAAGCCTTGGTATTTGTGTGTTGTTGAGTTCTGATTTTTCAGATGTTGAATTTCCTTTTGATGAGGCTAATCTTGAAGCTATGATTATGGATCCTCGACATTTTCCTAAACTGCAAGATTTATTGGTTGGTTACTGTCAAAACCCTTGGCTTGAGCTTAGTAATGGGATCTACTTAGATCACCTCTATGCATAATTCAAAAGGTTGTGTGCTTCTCTATACATATTGTACTTTTAGGTTTTACAGTTTTCAAGTTCTATATTCCATAGCACATGCTCTTATCACAGGTTTCCATATTGGACTTATTAACTTTTGGTGAGTGTTTTTGGTCTTATATACAAGACTTTGAAGAAATTTTTCTTTGGTACCTTTTCTTCCATGTTGATTTGTTCTCATAGGTATTGATCTCAAAACTATCATATAGGTTAGATTTTCCCCTTCATGCATTTTTTCATTATCCGTTTCTTGTTTCATTTTTCCTTAGGATCAACCCCACTGAGTTGTGAAACAAAACCTTCTTTTCTATTTAAGAAGTGATGTAATTCATGTGGTAGATCCTACCATTCATGGGTTCCCTACTTATAACCTTGCTCTCATTTTGGCACCATGCTAAAATAATTTCATAGCCTAAGTAGACTTGTTTCTTCCCAGCATGACTTTTCATTGAAGCCTCATATCTTCTTCTCATTTTTTTCTATTCAATTACCTACGGTGCTTCAAAAATATGTTGTGTTGATTTGTACTTGCATTGCATATTGATTTCTCACACTTTTTGGGCCTAATGTCGACTTCAACTTGTTGTTATATAGCCTTTTAATATGCATTCTCAAATTTACCATCCTTGAAATAGTATCCCTTGTGACTTGACAGTTGTATCCCTAAAGGAAACTTTCTCCTAAGTGTCCATATCATGCACATGCTTTCCTTGAATTGAGAATAGGTACAATCCTTGAAACTAGTTTGATTTCTAGTAACACTCATTTATTGCACTATATCATAACAATATTTTATTCTTTTTTTTAGGATTTATAATATGAAAAATAAAAAAAATAAAAAGAAGGATGGGAACAAGTCTTCATATTTTATACATGGAAGCTACTTATGTCTCCCTTGAACAAAAAACATTATTATGAATCCTTACCTCATCATTGGGTTAGTATGGATTTATGGGGCCCTTTTTCTCATTTTTGAGTAAATTCTACCCCATATAATTATTATTCTAGTTATATGAAGCATTGTTTGAGACCTCCTATTTCACAAATGTACCCCAGTTTATAATTCATGCTTCCAAAGTCATATTTTGTGTCATGTTTCTATTCAAGCGAGGTCATATTATGTCGATCATTCTATAGAAACCTTTGAATTTTCAAGTTATCCCTCCCATGTTAGACAAGTATTGTTCAAAATCACAATTATCTTTGTCTACCACTTGTGCTAGCATAGAAGGTCCCCACTGACTTCTTTCTAGTGGATCTGCTCTTATCAAATACAACACATTTCTCTGAGAGAATGACCTAGAGTTTCACCCTTAGCCTATTTATGTGATTGATAGGTATCCTTATGCTCAATAGGTCACAAACCACCATAGGTCATTGAATGAGTTATTTCCTGTATGTTTGATGTCGACAACCATTATCACACATAGGTATTTGTGCAATCCTCAGTTTTTGTTTGACCTGATTGGTGGATTCCTCATCTTTTTCAATATTCTCCATAATTGGATACTTTTTAGAGAGTCTATGTTGGGTTCTATTCTCTCTGTTGCATGCTCGAGTTGTACCTCAGTTTGGTCCTTTCAATATTTTCATCCAAGTCCTTCCAAGTCTTTTGACTTCTTCTACCCCTTGTGCTAGATGATGGAAGATTCCTCAATGGATTCATTCTAGTGGATATATTCCTATTGATTTTATCACATCTTACTCAGGTACAAGGATCTAGAGTTATTGTGAGTAACTTGGGGCTTGCAGTCATCAATGGAAATTTCTCTCACTATTGACAGTGGGAGTAAATTAATGCCCCCTTCTCGATAGATTCTATCAGGTTCTCAACATCAACTCATTTATTCACACC
>CBVK0101020153.1:0-10173 GCA_900067695.1 Picea abies
GCCAAACAAAGAGTAGCGCATCAATCCCCAAGGATAGCGCATCACAAAAATATGATCAGATAGTCCAAACCCTAGCCAAGAGATATTCAAGCCAAAACTGAGATCATGTTGTTGCTGCAGCTGCACCAGCTCTTCCTCCAAACTTGTGCACAAGACTGCAATTGTAGTGCGTACCAAACTGCAGAACTGCAATTCTGAGATGTAACAAATGAGAACTGGTGCCCTGTATTTATAGTGGTTCAACCAGTTTTGTTGGGGTCGACTTCTCCTTCTGGATAAGTGTCTGTTTAGTATATTATTATAATTTATGGTTGACTTCTTCTCTTGGAGGCTAATAGCCTAATATAAATTATCTTCTTGAGCCGACAAGGCTTTTAGGGTTAATAACCAACTCATTAGGGTTTCTCTTGTTTCCTGGAGTCTTCTATTCTCGTCAAGTTCACACATGGAGGTAAATACCTCCCGCAGCTACCATAATATTAACAATTTGATGGAGAACACCAGAAGGAGGAAGATGTCGAGACATGGATGCTAGGCATGAGGAAGTACTTCCAACTGCAGAATTATTCCTCTCGGAAGGAATAATTGTGATGTATCAACTGAAGGGAAAAGCATCCATGTGGTGGGATCAACTTCTGCGAGTGAAACACATTAGAGAGAAAGATATCACGTGGAAGGAATTCAAGAGGTATTTTGAGAAGAAGTATTTGACTAAGAGATATTATGACAAAAAGATGGAAGAGTTATTTGAACTCAAGTTGGGCAGCATGACCATTGATGAATACGAACGAAGATTTTTGGAACTGCTGAAGTATGTTCTATTCATCAAGGAAGAGACTGTCAAGATTCAAAGGTATATAAGTGGATTGCGACCTTCTATTGGTGACAAGATTCAATATGATGACCCTAACACCATGGAAGAAACGATAAGGAGGGAAAAATGATTATATGAGTAGTAGAGAGAAAAGCCTACCTTTTGGAAGGCTTGGGATGACCAGAGGAAGTTTAAGAAAGAGCTGACGCAGAAGGGAAAAAAGCCTCCCTTTTTCAAAAACAGTCCTATGGGACAACCATATTTTAGAGAGCCCAGAAAGGCTGAAGTGGGTGAACAAAGGCCAAGAAAGACACCCATTCAGTGTTGGGACTGTCAAGGAAACCATAAGTACAGATATTGTCCCCACAAACAGATATTGTCCCCACAAAAATGGCAAAGTGAGAGTTGTCCATAATGTACAGTAGGTGGAAACACTGGAGGACATGGGCAGTAGAATGCCAAGGATCTATGCAGCCCTAGACAACAAGCAAGCGGAATATTAGTCGCACATGATTGAAGTGGAAGGTATGATTAACAACCAACCATTTACTATTTTAATTGATTTAGGGGCTAACTGTAGTTATATAGATCCTATAGTGGTGGAAAATTTTCAATCGTCGAGAAGCAAACATGAAAAGTCTTGGTTAGTGCAGTTGGCTATAGGAACCAAGAGGAAAGTCACTAAGTTGGATAAGTCTTGTCCTGTGGACATGAATGGACTGAGCTCAAAGGCTAAATTGAACATTCTACCTTTAGATTCTTATGACTTTCTAATTGGGATGGACTGGTTGGACCAGCACCATGCCATCTTGGACTGTCGTAATAAGACATTCACTTGCCTAGATGAGGAAGAGAGTTGGAGAACAGTCCAAGGAATTCCTAGAGCGGTTGTTGTTAGAGAAATCTCAGCAATGTGGCTGAAGAAGTGCTATAGGAAGGGATGTCAATTATTTGCAGCTCATATGGAGGAAGCATCTAAGGATGAGGTCTCAAATATTGGAGACCATGTGGTACTTAAAGAGTTTTAAGATGTATTTCAGAAGGTACCTAGACTACCTTCGAAGAGAGATATTGACTTCTCTGTAAACTTAATTCCTGGAGCAGCTCCAGTGTTGAAAGATCCTTATAGAATGAGTACGCCAGAGATGAAAGAGTTGCAATTGCAGCTTGAAGAGATTCTGAAGAAGGG
Source organism: Picea abies (assembly GCA_900067695.1). Lineage (NCBI taxonomy): Eukaryota > Viridiplantae > Streptophyta > Pinopsida > Pinales > Pinaceae > Picea > Picea abies. The sequence continues at coordinate 2,004 of CBVK0101020153.1, forward strand.
GTACAGTTGCCCAAGTATGTCACCTTGGGGTGCCCCGGTCCTGTTTGTGAAGGATGGAACGTTCATGCTGTGTATTGATTTCAGACATTTAAACAAAGTAACTGTTAAGAACAAGTATCCTCTGTCAAGGATTGATGACCTCTTCGATCAGTTGAAGGATGCGAAGATATTTTCGAAGATAGATCTCAGATCGAGATATCACCACGTAAGAATAAAGGATGAAGACATTGGCAAGACCGCCTTTAGAACAAGGTATGGTCATTACGAGTTCACATTGGTGCCATTTGGGCTGTCAAATGCACCTATTGTTTTTATGTGCTTAATGAATGGTGTATTCAAGGACTATCTAGACAAGTTTGTCATAGTCTTCCTGGATGACATTCTGGTGTATTCCAAGTCAGCGGAAGAGCATGAACAACACCTGCGGATGGTGTTGCAAGTGCTAAGAGAGTACCAGTTGTATGCCAAGTTGAGAAAATGCTCATTTTATCAGGAACAAATCCATTACTTGGGGCATATTATCTTGAAGGATGGGATAGTTGTAGATCCTGAGAATATTGAGGCCATCAAAGAATTGTTAGCACCTAAGAACGTGATGGAATTCAGATCCTTTATGGGTCTAGCCTGTTATTATAGAAGGTTTATTACAGGATTCTCGAGAATAGCTCACCCTATCACTTATTTGCAAAGGAAGGAGAAGAATTTTTTGTGGACATAGGATTGTGAGAGAAGCTTCCAACAATTGAAGCAAATGTTAACCAGTGATCCAATCCTAAGGATTGCAGACCCAAATGAAGATTTTGTGGTATGCACGGATGCATGCAAAGAAGGACTGGGAGGAGTCCTCAGTTAGAATGGATTCGTAATTTGTTATGAATCCAGAAAGTTGAAAGAGCATGAAAGGAACTACACAACTCATGATTTGGAGTTGGCAGCCATCGTTCATGCTTTGAGGAAATGGAGACATTACCTCATAGGAAGGAGGTTTGAATTGAGAAAAGACCATAATAGTTTGAAGTATTTGTTTGATCAGCCAACCTTGAATGTTAGGCAGAGTAGGTGGCTGGAGTTTCTTTGTGAATACAATTTTGATATCAAGCATATCAAAGGGAAAGAGATTAAAGTGGTTGATGCACTCAGCAGAAGAGTACACGAATTTCATGCTACAACCATTAGCATGTATCGAACTAATATAAAGGGTAGAATTTTGGAAGCTGTAAATGTAGATTTGCAGTACAGGGGGCTGGTAGCAAAGCTACAACAAGGTGAGAGGCCACAGAAAGTGGAAAATTATAAACTGGAAACCGATGGAACACTTCTGTACAAAAATAAAATTTATGTACCTAATGTCCAGGACTTGAAACGTATGATTTTGCATGAAATGCATAATGTCCCTTATGCAAGGCACCTTGGATATCAGAAAACTATGGCAGCAGTCAAGAGCCATTATTTATGGCTAGGTATGAAGAAAGAGATTGCAGAATACATCGCTAGATGTATGGAATGCCAGAAGGTTAAAGATGAGCACAGGCACCCAGTAGGGTTGTTGTAGCCTTTACCCATTCCTGAGTGGAAGTGGGAGGTAGTGACAATAGAATTCATCATGGGATTGCCCAGAACAGGCAAGCAACATGATTCCATTATGGTGGTGGTGGACAAGCTTACGAAAACTGCCCATTTCATTATGTTAAAGACTACTCACAAGGAAGTGGATGTTGTTGACATCTTTATGAAGGAAGTGGCACGATTGCACGGGATTCCCAAGACAATTGTGTCCGACAGAGACCCGAAATTTACCTTAAATTTCTGGAAGGGGTTATTCAAGGGATTCATAATGAATCTGAATTTCAGTACATCCTATCATCCTAATTCGGATGGGAAGACATAGCGAGTGAATCAAGTGATAAAAGACATACTGAGAATGTATGTGATGGACAAACCATCGAAATGGGAAGACTACCTACACTTTGTAGAATTCGCCTACAACAATGGGTATCAAGCATCATTGAAGATGATCCCATTTGAATCACTTTATGGAATAAAGTGAAATACTCCAGTAAGTTGGGATAACCCAACTGATAGAGTAGTAGTTGGGCCAGAGTTGCTTAAGGAAATGGAAGGTCAAATGCTAAAAATTAAGCAGAATTTGAAAGCTACCCAAGATAGGCAGAAGAATTATGCTGATAAGAACAGAACCCACAAAGAATTTAAAGTGGGTGACCATGTTTTCTTGAAATTAAAAGCTAACAGAAGTTCCCTGAAGCTGGGAAACTGCACCAAGTTGGTAGCTAGATTTTGCAGGCCATTTGAAATCCTAGAAAGGATTGGGTCAGTGGCATATATGATTGCATTACCTGCAACCATGAATGTACATCATGTGTTTCATGTTTCATTGCTTAAGAAATATATACCTGATGCTAATCATGTAATTGATTGGAATGTGATTTAGGTGGAACAAGAAGGTGTCCTACAAGTGCATTCTGTGTGCATATTGGACCGGAAAAGAAAACAGCTCCGGAATTGATCCATAGGGCTTGTAAAGGTCCAGTGGACCTGGTACGGTCTTGAGGACGTGACATGAGAGCATGAGGATGCTATGCGGGAATAATACCTGCATATTTTTGGAGATTTTGGAAATCTTGTTGATACTGTGTGAAAGTTGCACTTAGGACAATGCAAAAATAAGGGGAGGGGATTGTAATATCCTCAAGGACGAGCCATGTTGTAATCATGTTTATGAATTGTAAATCATGTTTTGTAGGCTGGTGAGACGAGTATTAATAAGATGATAAGGCTTATGATTTTATTAGGCTGGAGAGCCTAAGTGTTAAGGCTAGGAGCCTATTTTTGTATATGAAATTATGAAAACATTAGTAAAAATATGAACATCGCTGCGTGCAGACTGACCACGAAGAAAGAGTGATGGGGGACTAAGCTTCCATAGAGTGGGTAAGGGAATGGGGGCTGAAAGGTGGAAAGAAATGATAAGTGTTGGGCATAGGGGCTAAGCTAGGGGGCTTACCTCTAAAAAGGGATAATAATTTATTATTATTATTTCAAAAAATCTAAGGTGGACAATTTTGAGTGTTGTCCTAAGTTCCTGGAGAGGAACGTATGCTGATGGAGCACATGCAACTTCATGGGTGACATGTGTCGACCCATGCACATGTAGTTAAAAGTTGCAGAAGTTAGTCATGGAGGGGGTTCGCTCCTCATTCTGTCATCATTTACGTATGATTTCAGATACCCTCATGAAGCTCTGAAAACCAGAAAATGGAGATGTCTTCCTGAAAACTGAAACATCCTCTGTTTGATCTCGTTTTTGGTCTGTGTCTTTCCTTGGCATACCTATACACCATTGAGATAATTGGTCGAGAGGGTAAAGTCGACCTGTGAGTTCATGAACCCAGTATATCCGCCATTGCAGAGTTGAATCCGTACCCAAACTGTCTATGAGTTGTTGCTTTATGTTTTCCTAAGTGGGATTGTGTTGTGGTTATCCTCACTGTGTGTGAATTGAGTTGAAAGGGGTTGAAGAACAGGTTTTTTAGGCCTGCAGTTGAAGAGGCGGGTTGTTAGGCCTGTGAGTGGCTCTTTCCAGGTGAGAGAGTTTGATGGGAAGTGGTTCCTCCCAGAGAGAGTCCAACACCAGCTACGGATCTCTGAGAGTTTCTGATCCGACCTATTGTCGAGACTCGGAGAGGGAGGTGAAACACTGATGGAATGTGCTTGTGAAGGTGTATACTCCTAGTTGGAGCAGGAATGTAGGGAATGAGAGTCCATGAGTAGTGGGCGTAAGAAGGCTCCTGGAGAGAATCCTTCTGGTTGCTCTGTTCATTTTTCCCTGTAACCTTAGCCTAGTCTAGGATTCTCTTGCCTTGGGTGGAGCTCAGTCCCAACTCAGGGGTGGCCCGTTGCTGAGTGTGATGAGAAACGTGGTCTAAGGCTGGGAGGTTCGTGGAGGTTTTTCACGTGGTTGGTGGAGTTACGCCAGTTTAAAAGATAAGTGTTAATTTTGTACTTAATTTATATGTGATGCATGTATGTGTCTTGAAATGTTATCACATATTCTGTTGCAAGTTTGAATTGTTGTTAATGTTGTTTAAGTCTGTAAAAAAACAATAAATCCATGTTAAATGTCTTATTTTGATTTAATATGCATCTGATATATATAAGTATAAGTGTGTTTCGTGTAGTAGCATTGCCCGACCAGTGGGTTGACGGTTGGGGACATTACAATTTTGATTTCTTCCTCGTATTCTATCTGAATCCTTTTGAGTTTGATGGCTTCTAATTCAAACATTTGGCATGATTCTTCCTTTTTGGTTATTTGGATCTTTCAGGATTCTTCATTTTTCTTAGCTTTTTCAATTTGAGTCATTAGATTTGCATTAGTACTTTCATTAATCTTTTTGAAATTGATGATTTCCAATTCCAACACGTGGTAAGAATTGTATTTCCTTGTCAATTGTATTTTTATGTCTTCTTTAGTTTCTTTAATTTCCTCAAATTGAGTGTTTGACTTCTCAACCTCCTTTATAAGATTCACAACTTCTGCTTCCAACTTATGACATGATTCTTCTTTTGCCTCACTGATTTCGTTCTTCAATTTCTCAATCCCCTCTTCTTTTTCTTCTAACTGAGTGTTTTGATCAGATATGATTTTTTCATTGTCTTTGAGCATTTCCTTTATTTCCATGACATGATTTTGACTCTTTTCAAGAAATTCTTTAGTGTAGTCATGAAGAAAACTATAGTTTGAATCATTATGGTCATAGTGATATACATAGAGACTCCAATCAACTTTTTGTTTGGCCTTTGATAGTTCTTCTTCTACTTCATCCATGGGATAAATGTTAACATAACATTCTTTTGATTCTTTTAGTACTTCTTTTCTTTTATTTTTATGTGTCTTTACTTCTTCCATCTCTTCTATTAGATTAGTAAGTTTGGTTTTCAAACTTTTGATCTCTTCTTCTTTGTCTTCTAGCTGAACTCTCTATTCAAAGTTTTCATGGTTAGAATGATCTAACTGTTGAAGTAGCAACATATCTTTCTGTTGGAGTTTCTCCAACTCTTCTAGAGTGCATAGGGTTGTGGAATCAAGATTATCAAGAACATCCTTAGTAACTTCAATATATATACCATTTCATGGTTCCATACTAATCACTTCAAATGTATTTATAACATCGGTCTTAAAATCTAATAGTTTTTCTTTAGTGAATATTGAGGTATTCCTCAATTCCTTGATGAGGTTGTCTTCCTCATTGTTTACTGATATCGAATCTTGCATTTCATTAAGATTAGAAATCTTTTTATCTGAACTATGTTCTTCAATCTGATTGAAATTTTCTTTTTCTTTATCTTCTTCATTATATTGATAAGAACTCTCTTCTTCTGAGTCTTGTTCTTTATTCTGATAGGAATCCTCTTCATTAAAGTCTTGCTCCTTGCTTTGATTGGATTTCTCTTCTTCTTGTGTTTCATTCCGATAACTATTTTCTATTTGGAGCCATAATTCTTTAGCAAATTTGTAGTGCTTCATCTTTTCTTTGACTTGGTCTGTTAATCCATCCTGAATTGATTTTAAGGCTACGAAATTATTTCTCTTTGCTTCTTTTGCATTTTTGGATTTTCTCTTTGAAGTAGTTAAGTGCCAGGGCTTACTTACTACCGAATCCCAAACTCTAGATCCTCTTGACTTCAGACATATTTTCATATTTTCCCTCCACGATAAATAATTTGTTCCATCAAATAAGGGAGATTCATTTGTGGAGATAATAATTTGTCCACCCATTTCTTCTGAATCTACCTTTAGTGTTTAAACTGTGCTGAAGGAATCTACTCTGATACCAATTGTTGAAATGGTTACTTGACACTGAGAGGGGGGGTGAATCAGTGTCACAAAATTTTGGACAATTTTCTACTTTTCACAAATTAACTGAACAACAAATATTTATTTCATTTTCCCAAACAATATATATAAAGGAATAAATACTTTATTTATTTAAATAACTTGAATGAATACATAAGATTAATATTTGAACATCATATTCATACAACTATGAGAGACCCAACTCTCTGTTACAAGACACAGCTTGTAGTTCTCAGATCCAATTGAGAAATGAGGAATCCAACCCTCATAAAAAGTCCCATCTTGTTGATCTCAGATCCGACTGAGATGTGAGGAATCCAATCCTCATACAAGACCCAGCTTGTAAACAGGCACCAACTGGTGTGAGTTTGAAGCATTGTGTCTTTTGATATTTGAACCATTGTACCTTGTCATTTAAAATGATAATTTTAAACTTTAATTAATATCATTTTTCCTTTTTATTATGTATTCATGTTTTCATGATTTAACTTTCTTTTAATCATGGCTATGTATCAATTCATTTGTCCTCATGAGTTGATCACAGACATGGATCAACTCATTAGATCGTACTCATGCTTCTATTGCGTTATCAATTCACCAACAGATCATATTCAATTATTTATTGATTCTTTGTATTGTTTTGGTGTAAATCTTTGTCGAATGAAATCTGTATGAGGCACTCCCTTCAAACCATTTTCATATGATCACAGGCGTAGAGCCACGGGCTTATCAACTTAAGCAATGCCTCATTTTACCCTTATTTCTCTATTCCATACGACTAACGATGGTGACCAGACACTAGGCTAAACGAGCGTTGCAAAAAAATGTGATTTATTGTAGGTCACTGAATACCTAATGCCTCTAAAGACATATGTTTTAATATGTTGAAATATCAATCTTACACAGAAGGAGGAAGTACATATTGTTTTATGACTTTCTATTATTGGAATTTTTCTCTCGGATTCCAGAACAAGGGTATATTTGTCTTCTTGGCCATTACATGTGATACATTTGGTTCTAGTATATAACAAGGAATGTTATTAAGAAGTCCTTATGAAGACAAAATTTTAGATCACCTGCAGGAGTATGTACAACATATAAGATTTTACCAAGTTCTCAATGTGTAGAAATCTACACTCATTTCATACTATGTTTTGCTACAACTAGGTGATTGATCAAGACAAGTCAGGGGTGGACATGGCCATAGTGGAAGTATTTTTAGAGTTTATTTTTCAAAATCAAGAGTATCATACTCTTGTGCAACTGTTCTAGAAACATTTTATGCTTCCTTCAAGCATTGGAAGTTTCATACTTAGCCACAAACCTAAAATTCACATAAGGAGAAAACAAAGTATCTATGTTTCATCTTTTTTGGAAGTTCCTATTGAAGTGACAAGGAAGAGAATGCCTTATCATAAGGCTTGATGTTCAAGGACATGCAAATACACCATGTCAATTTCAGAAGACTATAACAAGGATAAGTTTTGGTGATCTAACATTCATCCAAATTTTCATAAATTTTTCTAATGAATGAATTTTTGTTTTGAGAGTGTTTTAGGAACAAAAAAATATCAACCATGATGACATACATATGATACATCAGTCAGAATGAATATCAAAACAAAGTATCAAGGAATTCATTAGTTGAAAACAAGACAATGCTCATTTGGCAAAAATCCTAGTTTGATTAGGGATTATGTTTACTTCATCAAAATGGCTTGGAGGATGGTTTATTCAGTTGGAGAAACTAAATTATGGATTATAATAAATTGTATAATCATTTTACAACCTTCATAACCATTCCAAAACATTTTATTTACCCGAAAGCATCAAATTGCAAATTCATAAGAGTTGGTGGCGCAAAGCCTGTTTTTGCAGTGTAATGCACTACCAACTTGTTGTAGATGGTAGTTTTCACAAATTTTGGTCAAAAGGTCAAAATTCGACTAGAAAGAGGATTTTTGGATCAAGGTGGCCACATATAAGATCACCCCCCATCAAATCATGCTGGTGGCACTTCGTTTCCTCAATGGAAACATTCTAGGGATCAAATATTAGATTGTAGGAATATGACTAGAGTTTGGAAATCTGTGTTTTCCTATTTTAGTCATCTTTTTTGGAGATAGATTCCAATGAGATGGAAATGTATTTTTGGAAATTGAGAGAGGTTTTTCATAAGAATGAGCTCCTCTTTAAAAACCTCTGTCATTTTTCCAACAACTATTAGGATTTGGAAGATATGGGTGAATATTTCCATAAATTGTATACTTTGTTTTTGCTAGCCACCTCACAAAT
>CBVK0101020154.1:0-10173 GCA_900067695.1 Picea abies
TATATATATATATATATATATATATATATATATATATATATGAAATTGTTCAAGGTTAGAAGGGTTCTTTCCATAGGCTCGAGAGAGTTAGAGGAGCAGTTTTGCTACTTATTTGTAAGCCTGCGGGCCTATGATGTAAATGTTTCTGCCATGAAAGACTCATGTAAGATGTTTTTATCAGAATGTGATTTATATGTTCTCCATTTCTTCTGTCATCTTCTTGATTGAAATATGGTGCATATTTTGAAGATCAAAGGTTTCTTGTAATTAATAAATCCGTGAGTAGCATAGGATTTGCTACATCCTACTTGTTAATCAATTTTTTATTTCAAGTATCTTTCATTCATTTTGCAGAGAGGATTCATGCATGATGGATGTTTTCATTTTTGTTATCTTCTTCACTCTTATATCCATCATTATATAAACATTTTTTCTGGTATGCATCTTGAATTCCTTCAATATACAAAGAGTTTATTACTCCATGCCCAATGTTGTAGATTATTGATCTACAATTAATTTGTTGCCCTCTCCTTTCTTGTAGAGTCTTACTGACCCACCTACCAAACTCAATTTAACTATTTAGATTATGATGGGTACTGGGCTTATCCTTATAGCAGTCTAAGGGTAACTTATAGTGCTAATAGTTTGCTTAAGATGTTTTAAATGGTCTTCATATGATTTTGAAAAAATAGTAAGATCATTTAAATAAATCAAAATGAATTTGTCCCTTTCTCCCGCAAACGCTATGTACATTGCTCGCTAAAATATTGCTCATGCATTCATTTTCCCAAATGGAATTTTTTCATACATGAATGTACCCCAAGGTGTAGTAAAAGCAGTCATTTCTCTATATTTCTCATGCATAGCAATCTGATTATAACCTAAACAACAATCAATCATTGAAATTTGATTAGAACTAACTACTTTCTGCAAAACATGATACATTTTAGGCAAAGGATAATTATCTTTTAACGAAGAATTATCGAGATTTCTAAAATCAACAAAAAGCCTAATTTCACCATTCTTTTTTCTAACATGTACTAAATTTGCAACCCAAGAAGAATATCTCAAAGGAAATATAATATTTGCATATAATATCTTTTTAAGTTCCTTTTCAATGGTTGGGAATACGATAGTATTTACTTGTCTTAATTCATGCTTGAATGGTTTAGATCTTACCTTCAATGGAATTTTGTGTTGAATGATATCTTCATAAGAGAAAGAAAATGCCTCAGTAAGTTATTTGAATAAATCAATATACTTGGCTTTTTGATCAGCAAGCATAAACTTGGAAAGTTTGATATATATGTGTTCTTTTTCATTCCCAATATTGTGATCTTCTACTTCTTCCTTTTGAGGATGAAAAGTTGGCTTTACATCAATATAATCTTTGTCAAATAGTTTCTCCATAGGCACCAATCCCTTTGGAATCTAATTATTTCTCAACACCATCATTTTTTTATTATCAACCATATCTTGTAGTTTAGGATATGGATGACTACTTAGATTAATTTGTTCATTGTTTTGGTCATCTTCCTAATCAATATGAGTTGCTAAGAATTCGTCAATCATCTCCAAAAAAAAGTAATTTGTTGGTCATCTTCAAACACTTGCAAATGTTTGACATAGTAAGGTATTGAAGGCATGTGTTTCATTTCAATTTCATATTTAAGATTCGACACTTGAGGAGGTTGGAAAGTACTTGTTTCCATAGCTAAAGAATCAACTTATTTATTTTCTTGTCTGGGAATTTCATGAATATTAAAAGTCAGAAAGAAATTTCCAATTAAATACCAACCATAATTTCTATAGGATCTCATCCTAGGATGTTTACCTTCGTAAAATTTATTTATTTTTTTGAAAATTAGTTTTTCATCCCCTTAAACAATAAGATTTACAATTTTCATTTTCTTGGCATCTTCTAAACCTAACACTAAAGCTTCATATTCACAAACATTATTAGTCAAATCAGTTTCAAACTGTAATCTAAAGGAAAAAGGAAAAAATTTACTAGAAGGTGAAATTAGTATAATACCTTCTCCATCACCTTCCCAAGAGGAGGCTCCATCAAAGTACATTTCCCACATTCCCTCTTCAGGATTATTTTCATTCAAAGAACTATTTACAATTTATGTACAGTTTTATAGTTCATCATTTACAGATAAACTGAAACAACCTAAATCTTGGTCTTTTGAGTAGACATGATAATTGTTAGGTTGTTTAGGATCGCTAACAGTGTAATCAAGTTTGGATTCCTTATAAATACTCTTGGTCTCTCCACCAAAGACTGGGATGGTGGAATAAGTCATGTCCATTTGCAACAAGCCACCTAGTTAACTTTCCCAAGATCTAGATAAAAGAATCCCATAGTTGATAGGTACATATGCCACAACGGTATCCATCAAAACACTTTTTACAGGTATTTTGGCCAAGTGAACTGACAAATCTTTAATCATTCCTAAACATTTAACCTTTCTTTCATCAAAGGAATACAAGTCATGATATGGTCATGTGATTTGTAATCCTAACTTCTTCATTACTATTGTTGGCATTAAATTGTAAGAAGCTCCTAGATCTAGCATGCAATTGTGTAAAATGTGTTCATGGATTGTTAAAGAGATATAAAATGGGGCTATTGATTCTCCTCTTTCCTCAATGTGAGGACCAAACATGACAGTAGGCCTTTCATCTTGCAAGCTTAATGTATCTTATTGGGTTGTTGCAATAGAACAAACAATCATTTTCATCACTTGTTTTTTGTAAACTGGATTTTTTGAAATTTCTAACAAAGGGATAGGAATTCTAATCTTATTATGTTCGTGTTCCAGATTGAAAGAACTAGTTATTTTTTCATTTTATTTTCGTTATGTATATGTTTTATTTACAATATGTGGATGACATTTTTGTTTATGAGCTATGATTTCTTTACCTTTGTCTTTGTTTTTTTGTTTTTTCTGGTTGACCTTGATTATTGTTTTTTGTATTTACACTCGTTCTTTCTCTAAGGTCATATTTTCTATGTAATTCGGCTTGTAATGCATCGAAGAAGGGTCTATATTGAGGTGATGATGAATCATGGTGATTATTATTATTATCGTCTTCATTGAAATATGAGTTGAAGCTTACAAATTTTTCATAGTCATCTTGAGTCACATATACTTCAGACAGATCACTTTCCATCATATTAATCTCCTCATCTATATCATCGATTTGATATTTTTCAAAGCTATCAATCAAATTTTATTTTCTTATAGGAGCTTGAATAGGTTGATCTCCATTTCTCCTTTCTATCTGCAAAACTTGGGGAGGATTAAAATGCCTTCTAAAATGATTTTGATTTCTATTATCATGCCTCCTTCTCTCCATTTCCATCTTATCCAGTTTATTTGATAAATCTTTAATAATTCTTGACATCTCTTCAATTTCATCTTCCTAAATTTTATTAGTACCACAGGCACCAACTTTCTCTCTCTCTCTCTCTCTCTCTCTCTCTCTCTCTCTCTCTCTCTCTCTCTCTCTCATGCAATCATGTTGTATTCAATTTCTACTACATCATCTTTCATGCTAGTTGAGATAGTGTATCTCCTTTCTCTAAGAAATAAGGAAAAGTCTAGGTAAAAAGAGCCTGCAAAGGTAACCTTTGTTGTTGGTTGTGATGGTTTGACATCTATAGGAATTTTATTATAAAGTTTATTAAAAATCTTGATGAAATCTAAGACATATTCATTTTACTTGTTTCTAAGATTCCCAAACTCAATCAAGAAATATAAGTGATCTTTCTTTTCACCCCATTCCCTAAGAAACACACTTTCTAGATCATCCCAAGAATTAATGGAATTAGGGGGCAAACCCTTAAACCATGTTCTCACCTCACCCTCAAATTTTTGAAAAAAAATCCTCATATATACATCTTCATATTCCAGACCTTGATTGTCGATGAAATAATCAAATGCCGCCAAATGTTCCAGAGTTGTAGTCTCACCCTCCCCATTAAATCTATGCAATAGCTTCATATAATTATCAGGAAATTCATGGAGATTATGAGGAAGGTGTAAAGGAATGTATCTAGCAACAAACTTATTAAAAACTCTTGGTGGAGGGGGAGGGGGAGGTGGATTTTGTTGTGGTGGTATTTTCCCTGCCATAATTAGGTGCTGGAGTATAATCTGAGAATTCTCAAGAGAAAGGGGATTGATATAAGTCTTTATAATCTCTTCTTCTTCTTCTTCTTCTTCAAGATGGATTTCTAAAGAGGAAGTTGGTGAGATCTATAAAAATTCCCTTTTGGGATCTAAAAAGGAACACTTTGAGATTGTAGACCAAACTGGAAGATCTTCTAGAGATTCCTTTGGGGAAATTTTTGGAGAAGTCTCTAGCGATTCTTTTGGGAAAATATGTGGAGAATTTTTAGAGAAATGAATTTGAGAGACTAAAATGGAGTCTTTAAGAGAAATTTCAATACAATTTCAGGGAAAAATTTAATGGAGTCTTTTGTAGAAATTTTCAAAGATGGTTTTGGGGAATTTGGAAGAGATTCTTAGGGAGAAGAAAGTTGGAATGGTTTAAAAGGAATAGAAGGGTTTACAGGTGTATTTATTATGGAATCCTTTGAATCAACAAGAGATTTTCTTTTCAAGTTAGGAAGGGTTGAAGATGAATTTTTAGAGGAGGTTATGGTAGGAGGGGTAACTAGAGTACTTTTAGGATTTTTCTTTGACAATATTTTTTTTGGGTTTGCTACTGGCATAGTTTTCTTAGGATTTGGGTGAGCCTGAGTGTTTCTCTTTCATGATGCCAGGATTGGAAATAAGGAGTCGCCAGGTGAGGATTTTATCCTTCCTATCTCTTTTTTCACCCGCAAGGAGTAAGTTTTAACGTCGTCTTTCCCAGGGAAACATAATTTTCTTTAATTCGAGTCCCCGACAACGGCACCAAAAGAATGTTGTAACCCTTGAGGTGTTTTTGGCTAGGAAACTATGTCAATGCATCCATTAAATTAATTGATTTGTTTTTGGTTAATATGTCTTAGAACAGAGTGTTTTGTTGCTGTGTTTGGGCATGTTTTACCAATATTAGAATATATGATAGATAAAGATTAGAAGGAAAAGTTTATTTGTTTCAGTCACCTTTAAATTTGTTAATATGATGGTAGAGGAACTAAGAAGAAACAAAATTGAATAGTTAAATAGTGTATCTTATGATAAATACTATTTAACTTTCAGATGGAATAAATGATCATTAAATTTGCATCTAAACCGAAGTAAAACTTGAATAGAAAAGAATATTTTGTTTCTATTCAAAAGGAATATTAGCATTCAAGCATTGGTCTTCTTTAATACTTACAATACATTGAAGAAATATGTCACCTTTAAAGATACCTTTGTAGTAAATGATGGTAGTAATCATACTAAATCATCACATCCATGGAAATAGACACATTTAAGAGGAAATTTAAGAATATGGAAATAACATAGAAAGAGGATTACACAGACTGAAACATCAAAGTTTGAATCTTCGAAAACGTGATAAATTTTATTCAAAAGATAGTCCTTCAAGCCTCAAAACCAGAACCCTTACATCGAATATTTCATCAGGATTTATACATTTAGGTTAGAACCAAAAATTGGTTATCTGATCCTATTTCTCAGTATTTAGATTACAAAATTATCTCTAATCTACAAAAATAGGAAATAGTTGGAAGATGGGTTGACTATGTCGAAATTCTTTGATGACTCATCCATCTATCAAATCGAGAAAAAGATTCCAAGTATCACTTAAAGGATATCCATAATATTTCATCCTTATGTAGGAAATATCAAGATTTGTGTACTTTTCATACATAGGTGGATTTGGAAAAAATTATTTGATTAACCAGAGTAAATGAAAATCATCCATTAGTAAATATACAGTGAATCGACCTCTTAATTTATCAGATATCCCTTGAAATTTTGAATCATTTTCTCTCGCTATGAACATAATTTTTTTTGTATTCTTCAAACAACAATAATTTCCTTTATCGGTATAAGTTGAAGGTAGTCCCATCTTTATCAATTTCTCAAATCTGGTGGTGAATAAATCAACATCTCTCTTCATACTGGTGCATTTATCTTTAGTTTTCTACAACAAATTTCTTTTAGTAAAAAATATTTCAGCTTCCATGACTATTTTTTTCATGTCTTGAATGTTTTTCTTTTGAGTACTTCACTAGAATTTGAATTTAGGAACCTCATGACCAAGGTAGAAACCTGAGGTCTTGATCCCAATTCAACAAATGCTTTCCTCAAAACCTCATCAATCTCATCTGTTAATTGAATATCATCATCAGTAACTTTGAAGAAATCCTAGAACTTACTGACATCATATATGATTTCATCCCATATGACATGTCTATCCCCTATCAAATATGGCTTCCCAGATAGCTTATCACTCAATTGATCTATCTCCTTTTTCATTTATGTTTTCAATTTTTGATATTCTGCAACAATTGTATCTTTATCTTTTATTTCTTCTTTTTATCTGAGATTGTTTTCTTTAGTTTTTTCTATTTCCACACCCTTCATATTTAGATCTGCCAATTATTTTGTCAATCCAATTGTTGGGTCTATTGATTTGAATGCTTCTGAAGAAGATGACCCTTCTTTTAAGATTTTGATTTGACTTTCATATAATTCAATATATTCTCCCATTTGCACCATTTTTCTTAGGAGTTGTTCTTTCTCAGCTTGGATAGCTTGTAGTTCATGAGTCTTTACATGTTCAATGTCTGGGATATTTATTTTTTTCTTCAACACTTGAATTTCATTGTATTATGTATCTACTAATGCTTGTATAAATGTTTCATCTCTTGGATTGGCTCCCAATTCTATTATCCACTTTTCTAATTCCTCTATCCTTTTCTCCCTTGATCTATTGTCCATTTTTTCATTTTTCAGCTAATTTCTTAGTTTTTCATTCAAGCCATGAAGATTTTTTATTCCAAAGTTTTCTATTAGAGAATATCTCTTTATCAATTCCCCAGTTTTCATGTGAAAATCAAAATTTTCCGATGGGTGTATTGCATTCAGATCAATGGAAACATTTGTCACTCAATTTTTCTCTTTTTTTTCTATAACATCTATGTTTAGTTTCCATTTTTTATAAGCCAGAGTTGATATCATTCTGGCTTGAGAGGCATCATGTTCAAAAATATGAGGAGTAATATTATTCTTATCTTTGCACCTGTCTGTCTGATTTCCATTAATTGATTTACATAATTAATCGGTTGATTTATAATCATAGATTCAGTTTCACTTTGCTCTCCTAGATTTTTAGACTTTGTTGAAGTTGTCATTTCTACTATCATGACATGACCTCCATCTACTGATGTTATTTCTTTATGTACATCCTGATCTTCTTCTTCATCCAATATATCCAACTTCTTCCTTTTAAATGATCCACCTTCTTCTGTCTCTGAATCTTTTGAAGTTGACCCTGGACTCCTCCTTTTATATGTCTTGTTGAATTGTTAAGGAGTTTGCATCACTGGAGACTTCACCTATTGGTTTGGTTTCTTACCATGAATTTGTAGAAGGTTATGCACATCCTTTCAACTTTCATGGTTTGGAAATAACTCCAATTCATCTTTTTGTTGGTGTTGATAAGGATCCTTCCCATGTGAGGTCTTCTTTGAAGAAATTACACCATGAGGGTCATAATTCCATGGTTCTCCTTGTTGAAAACTCATAGTTGAAAAAAGATTTGTTGTAATCTGCAGTGCTTCCTTGTTGTTAACAATAAAAGGACCCACCTCATTTTTCAATTTTAAAGTCACCTTATTTTTCTTTGGCACAAAATGAACCTCATATGTGTTTAACCTTTTCCTGATATACTCAAGAGAAAAAATCATGGGAGTTAAGAAAACAGGTAATAAGAAAGGATGGAGTCGGAAACCATAAACCCTTATTTCAGTGTAATGCTAAAAAATATACCAATATCCTACTCTTCTATCTGGAATCAATTGTAAGAGTTTTTTACACTCAGGAAAAAATCTAAGGGGATTTTTGCTGAATATTATTTGGTAAGCTTTGGCCATGAACTAGTTAATATAGAGAGGAAATCCAACATTTATAAGTTTCTTCTTAATGATAGGAGTCCAGTTAATGAATGAATTAGGGTTACCAAGATCATATTTAATTTTCAACCCTAGATCCATAAAATGGAAAAATTGTGAAAAAAGGAAGAGGTGAACCAAATATGAGTGATATATGAAGCTTTGAAGGGATTCGATTTCAGAGAGCTAATAGTGTTTTTGGTCGACTAGGAATTAGGGAAAATTAAATTTGGTAATGGGGTTGGTTGTAATTGGAAATATGGAAGCCATGATACCTAAATCAAACTCATCTATAGTTAAATCGACATTTTTTCCCGAAATCATAGAAATTATGGAAATATCCTTCGAGAGTTGTTAAGGAATAATTCAGATTAGATGACAGTATTATCATCAGAGGCATAGAGGTTTTTGCACATATATGATTGTAGCAAGGTAACCCTCTCCTCGGGTTTAAGCTCTGTGAAACACTTGGCCATTATAAAATCTCACTGTCTGGATTTAATGGCCATCTCAACATTTTAGAAATTGATTGAGGTGTTATCTCAGACCTAGAAACAAAAATTACAGTTCGTTTTGAAGGGATATAATTATCATCATGCCAAATCAAAAAATTTGGGAAATGATAGACCTGGGATATCAAAAATTTAGTGAGGTTAGATCCCCACACATATTAATGTTCGACCATATTAGAAAATTATTCTTTTATCTATTGATATAGCTCAGAAGAGTCGAAAGAGAGGACAGGTTTGGAGATATATTTATCCTTGTCAACTAGGTCTGCTTCTACAACGTTTGTGCTTTTACTGGTCTCTAATATTTGAGAAGACTGCATTTTAAACAATGATTAAATAAATGAGAAGATTCAAATTTACTCGTGGAGGGCGTGGATTGGGTCTGGTATCAATCTAGGACGACGATGGAAAAATTTTGCAGGAATGGTGAACTCAATGATCAATTCCCTTGAAAATTTGAAATGAATGAAAATTTGATCTTTACCCCCCTTTTTATTTGAAAAGAGACATGTTTCATTATTTAATTGGCGAAAGATTGAATTTAAAAAATAAACAAAATAATATATTACCTTTCCACCAACTAACGTCACGATTGGACGCGTGTATACCTTATGTTAATTTTATTTTTTTTTTGATTTAGGGGAGGGGGGGGTGGATGTGATTAAGTTAACCACATGCCATCAAGCCCAAAATTTATGGATGGATGCCACATCGAAAAACTTAACCTTTGGGTAAATTGTTTCGGCCCCAACCCCTTTGGTTAAACGCCAAACATTGGGGAGGATGAAATCTGTTGTGGACCGTCGATATTGTGTGTTATTAGATCTACGATAAAGATGCATGTTTTATTAGAATTACATATGAAGTAAAGATTATAAAACAAAATAAAAGAATTTACGAAGGTTTTTTTTAAACCTTCGATTTATTTTGAGAAAAATATAACTATGTTAATAAAATTAAAATTTCCCTAATTAGATTTCATCACTTAAAAACAAAAACTAGGTCAAAAATTATTCAAACTAGAACGTTTAATAAAATGGGACCTAAGATCCTAAAGATGTTTTAGTTTTATGTTACAACAGGCAAAATGTAGAAGAGATGACAACTTGGCCACCAGCGAATCACTGTCAGAGTCAATCAAGGGTTGACACGTTGATGGGTGGAACCCACTAGATACACATGTGAATTTTTCAAGTCTAGGTGACATGTGTCATGTCTCCTTGCCACATCAGCATCAACGTGGGAAAATAAAGGGTTGCCACATGCCCAAGATGACGTCGTCACGACGATCTGTGCCTTAGTCATTTTTTGGGTTCTTATTCAAGCCATATTGATGGATCTCGTGCATATTTGGACCTCCCTATGCAATTCCAAATCAAGAGTTGATATTAACTCTTGGAGTTCCCTTATCAGAGTCATTTTGGAAGAGAAGACCTTGACCACTTCGATGTGCACCTTCAATGTATGGTTCATATATGATCTCAAAGGATTTTATCATGGTGTTAGATATATTCTGTTTTGGAGAGCCAAGATATTTCTAACATACAATGTGTTAACTCCCAAAATGAAACC
>CBVK0101020155.1:0-10173 GCA_900067695.1 Picea abies
TTTTCAATGTATTTGGTTTGTTTAATTTTTGAAATATATATTTAGTAAGTCCTATATGAGGATTATTAATGGGCAATGTATTTTTTACTTGTTGTACATGTTGCAGTTGAAACATCACAAGGCTATGTGGTGTAATGGTCGTAAATTTTGTATCAAAATGTTGGATGATAAGATGAAAACCTCAGATTGTGGGATAACTGCAGTGTTTAAGGTCACCAAAATTTCCTATAGAAGTGACATAGATCTTAAAGAAACTGAGAATAGGTACTATGGCCATTTGGAGGATATAATTGAGTGTGATTTCAATTCCTTTAAAATAGTTTTGTTTGAGGTTAAATGGTATAGGCTACGGATGCATGAATGTGATCCTGAAAGAACTGTTATTGAGAATGATAATGTATTTACCATGGTTAATGTAACACCACTTTTTCGGTTAACAAACTTCGCGGAAATATAACACTCACTCTGGATTATGAAACAACATGCATTTAAGCAAATGAAACACATTTAAACTCAGAGTAAGTCATATACATCATTGCTATCATAATTTTAAGAATGACATTAACCATAATTCATCTGCACAACAGAATACATGATAAAATATAAGCATCATAGGCATGCAAAAAATAACATTTAACATAAGCTGATACATATCTTGAAACTGAGGTAATTCCACCAACCAGGTGTAGGCCTTCCACGAACCTCCCAGCCTTAGACCACACTTCTCATCATCTCAACAGTAGGTCACCCCTGAGATGGGACTAAGCTCCACTCCAAGGCAAGGAGTCCTAGGCTAGGCTGACGGTTACAGGGAAAACACATAGTCATGAGGAAGGAATTCTCTTCCAAGAACCACTCACGCTCATTGCCCACAGACCCTCATTCCCCACATGCCTGTTCCACCCTAGGAGTATACACCTTCTCTGTCACCTAGACAGTCCTTCGGCTGATAACCTCCCTTGCCTTGGGTTACAACAACAGACTGAACCAGAAGTCTCTGGGCTTTGTGTCAGCTACAGGGTTCATTCCAAGAGTCCTCTCCTTCCTCTGTGCGCTCTCTCACCTAGAGAGAGATGCTCACAGGAAAAACCACCTGTTCATCCAACCTCAAACACCCCTCTCGCCTAGAGAGAGTGTTTCACAACTGGTCACAAGCCATACGTAGTTCCGCACTACGCAGTTGCAATTACCCATGGAAATATATACACCGGCTTCCTCAAAACGGGTTCAGAAATGGAAAAATGGTCTCACGGTCACGGCTTCAGGACAGAGGCTTCACACACAAGTTCCATTTCGGATAGAGGATGCACATGGATTCCCAGACACCACACATGATTTTCAGTTCAGAACAGGGGTGAATCCGACTCTTTCGGAATCAATCACAGGCTTTTGGTTCAATATGGAGGTATACATAGGTTTTCTTAGAGCCAGACATAGGATTTTTGGATCACAGAGATGCACAAAGGTTCTCTGCAGAACTCGGGTCCATCGTACTACTCAGAGCCTGTACACGCTCAGGCCGTCTGATCGAATGGGAGCAGGGGGCCCCTCTCATAGCTAACCTTGGCCATTTTATTTGCATGCACCAGGGTTGACACTTGTCGCCCTGGGAACTGCATGAGTTCCACCAACACGCATGCCTTCCTCATGGTTAGGAACTTAGGATAAAACATGAAATGCTCATTCCTTTTTGAAGTAATATTAAAATATTATTCTCAAGGCTGAAGCCCACTAGGGTTAACACTTAGCCCCTTTTCCCACCTTCTAGCCCCTAATCCCTTGCCTTCTCTGTGGAAGCTCAGTCCCCCTTCACTCATTCATCGTGGTCGGTCTGCACCTGGCGGTATTTACAAATTTTTATTAATTTTTCTTCATGATTACATATACAACAACATGCTCCTGGCCTTCAACACTTAGGCTCCCTGGCCTAACAAACACATAAGCCACCAACTTATAAAAACTTGGCTCACCAGCCTATAAAACATAATTACAATTCCTTTCAGAACATAATTTACGACAGGGCTTGGCCTTGGGGACACTACAATCCCCCTCCCTTTATTTCTTCCTCAGTGCAACTTACACTGTCTCTGCAAGCCTTTCAAAATTTTCAAAAAGATGCAGGTACTCTGCCCACATAGCATCTGCATGCTCCCATGTCACGTCCTGAGGACCATACCAGGTCCACTGGACCTTTACAAGCTCTATAGCTCGATTATGGAGTTGTTTTCTTTTCATGTCCAATATGCGTACAGGATGCACTTGCAGGACACCCTCTGGTTCCACCTGAATCACATTCCAATCGATAACATGATTAGCATCAGGTACATATTTCTTAAGCAGTGAAACATGAAAAACATTATGTACAGTCATAGATGTAGGTAATGCAAGCATGTATGCAACTGGCCCAATCTTTTCCAGGATCTCAAATGGCCCACAAAATCTTGCTACCAATTTGGCGCAACTTCCCAACTTCAGGGAACTCCTGTTAGTCCTCACTTTCAAAAAAACATGGTCACCCACTTTGAATTCTCTATGGGTTCTGTTACTATCAACGTAACTTTTCTGCCTATCCTGGGCAACTTTCAGATTTAATTTAATCCTTATCATTTGGTCTTCCATCTCTTTGAGTAGCTCAGGCCCAATCACTGCTTTGTCAGCTGGATTATCCCAGCTTACTGGTGTGTTGCACTTTCTTCCATAAAGTGCTTCGAATGGGCTCATCTTCAATGATGTATGATACCCATTATTGTAGGCAAATTCTACTAAATGTAGGTAGTCTTCCCACCTTGATGGTTTATCCATCACATACATTCTCAGTATGTCTTCTATTACTCTGTTCACCCTTTTTGTCTGACCATCGACTTAGGATGATACGTTGTACTAAATTTCAGATTCATTCTGAATCCCTTGAACAGTCATTTCCAGAAATTCGAGGTGAATTTGGGGTCCCTATCAGACACAATTTTCTTAGGAATTATGTGCAAGCGTGCAACTTCTTTTAAAAAGATATCAGCAACATCAGATGCCCTATGGGTGGTTTTCAGTGGAATAAAATGGGCAGCTTTAGTAATCTTGTCCACCACCACCATGATTAAATCATGATGCTTGCTTGTTCTAGGTAGTTCGGTGATAAAATCCATTGTTACCACATCCCATTTCCATTCAGGAATGGGTAAAGGCTGTAGAAACCCTGTTGGGTGCCTATGCTTAGCCTTAATCTTCTGGCACTCCATACATTTGGTGATGTATTCAGTGTTTTCCTTCTTCATACCCGGCCAAAAATAATGGCTTTTGACTGCTACCACAATCTTTTGATATCCAGGATGTCCAGCATAAGCCACATTATGCATTTCTTTTAGAATTGCCAGCTTCAATTCTTGGACATTGGGTACATACACTCTGTTTTTATACAGAAGTAAGCCATCAGTTCCCAAGGTGTAACTTTCCTTGGTCTGCGGTCTCTCACGCTGTTGTAGCTTTGCTACTAAACCTCTGTACTGCAAATCAACATTTGCAGCTTCCAAAATTCTGTCTTTAATCTCAGTCTTGTACATGCTAATGGTTGTAGCATGTAATTCGTGCACTTTTCTGCTGAGTGCATCAACCACCTTATTTTCTTTCCCTTTGATATGCTTGATATCAAAGTCATATTCTCACAGAAACTCCAACCATCTGATTTTCCTGGCATTTAAAGTCGGCTGATCAAATAAATACTTCAGACCATTATGGTCTGTTCTCAACTCGAATATTTTGCCCATGAGGTAATGTCTCCATTTCCTCAAGGCGTGGATGATTGCTGCTAGCTCTAAATCATGAGTGGCATAATTCCTTTCATGCTCTTTCAGCTTTTGGGACTCATAACAAATTACAAATCCCTCTTGGCTGAGAACTCCTCCCAGCCCCTCCTTACACGCATCGGTGCACACTACATAATCCTTATTTGGATCTACAATCTTCAGCATTGGAGCATTGGTTAGCAGCTGCTTCAATCGCTGGAAGATGCTCTCACATTCTTCAGTCCATTGAAACTTATTCTCTTTCCTTTGCAAGGAAGTGACAGGATGAGCTATCCTTGAGAATCAGCTATAAACCTTCTATAGTAGCCTGCCAGACCCATAAAAGATCGAACTTCCGCCACATTCCTTGGCGCTGACCATTCTCGAATGGCCTCAACCTTTTCGGGATCCACAACGATCCCTTCCTTTGATATAATGTGCCCCAAGTAATGAATCTTCCTTTGATAAAATGAGCACTTGCTCAATTTTACGTACAACTGGTGTTCTCTCAACACCTACAACACCATTCTCAGGTGTTGCTCATGTTCTTCCTCTGTCTTGGAATACACCAAGATATCGTCCAGGAAGACTATGACAAACTTGTCCAAATAATCTCTGAACACTCCATTCATTAGGCACATGAAAACAAAAGGTGCATTTGTCAGTCCAAACGACACCACTGTGAATTCATAATGACCGTACCTTGTTCTAAAGGCGGTCTTGCTAATGTCCTCATAATTTATTCTCACTTGGTGATATCCAGATCTGAGATCTATTTTTGAAAATATTTTCGCATCCTTCCACTGATCAAAAAGATCATCGATCCTTGGCAGAAGATACTTGTTCTTGACAGTTACCTTATTCAACTGTCGGAAATCAATGCACAGCCTCAACGTCCCATCTTTCTTCTTCACAAATAGGACCGAGGCTCCCCAAGGTGACATGTTGGGGTGAATGTATCCCTTCTTTAGTATCTCTTTGAGCTAAAATTGCAACTCCTTCAGCTCTGGCGTACTCATTCTATAAGGAGCCTTCGAAACTGGAGCTGCTCCAGACATCAAATTTATAGAAAAATCGATGTCCCTCTTCGGAGGTAGTCCCGATACCTCCTGAAATATGTCCTTGAACTCTTTGATTACCTCATGATCTTCCAGATTCGAGACTACATCTCGGGATTCTTCTTCCACCCGAGATGAAAATAATTGACAGCCTTTCCGGTAACATTTCTTTAGCTGCATGGCTAAGATTTCCCTAACAGCCATGGTTCTGGGAATTCGTTGGACTGTTACCTGATTTCTGTCTTCGTTCAGGCATGTAAACCTCTTGTTATGACAATCCAAAAGAGCATGGTGCTGGTCCAACCAGTCCATCCCAATTAAGAAATCGTATGAGCCTAAAGGCAGAATGTTCAATTCAACCTTAGTGCTCATTCCTTTCATGTCTACTGAACATGACTTAACCAATTCAATGACCTTCCTTTTGGTTCCTGTGGCCAACTTCACTAGCCAAGACTCTTCATGTTTTCTTCTTGTTAAATGCAAACTTTCCACCACTCTAGGATCTATATAACTATGGCTAGCCCCTGAATCAATTAAAATAACAAGTGGTCGGTTGTTGATCGTACCTTCCACTTCAATCATGTGCGATTGAAATTCTGCTTTCTTGTTGTCCAGGGCTGCGTAGATCCTCGGCATTTTGCTGCCCATATCCTCCATTGTTTCAGCATGCTGAACATTATGGACAGTTTTCGCTTTATCTTTTCTGTGGGGGCAGTCTCTGTACCTATGATTCCCTCTACAGCCCCAACACTCCATAGGTGGCGGTCTTGGCATCTGCTCACTCCCTTCAACTTTCCTAGGCTCTCTAAAAGATGACTGTCCCCAAGGACTATTCCTGAAAAAGGGAGGCATGTTTCCCTTTTGCCTCTGTTCTTTCTTAAACCTCTTTTGGTCATCCCAAGCCTTCTGAAAGGTAGGATTTTCTCTTTGCTATTTGTATAAACATTTCACCCTTCTTATGGTTTCTTCCATGGTCTTAGGATCGTCATATTGAATCTTATCACCAATGGAAGGTGGCAGTCCACCCAGATACCTATGAATTTTGATAGCATCGTCTTTGATGAACAGAACATACTTTAGTAGTTCCAGAAAACTTCGTTCATACTCATCAATGGTCATGCTGCCCAACTTGAGTTCGAAGAACTCCTTCATCTTTTTGTCATTGTATCTTTTGGTTAGGTATTTCTTATTGAAATACCTCTTAAACTCCTTCCATGTAACCTCTTTCTCTCTGATGTGTTGCACCTGCACCAACTGATCCCACCAAATGGATGCTTTTCCTTTCAGCTGGTACATTGCAATTCTTCCTTCTGCATGGGTAGAATAATTTTGCAGTTTGAAGTATTTCTTCATACCCAACAACCATGTTTCGACATCTTCTTCCTTCTTATGTTCACCATCGAATGTAGGCGGTTTAGTTTTGTTGATTTCCCCTTTCAATTCATTCCTTCCATATTTTCGGTGTTTTCTGGTAGGGGACGGGCTTGAACTACTGTGTGTCTCCTTGCCAGAATGCTTCGGGGAGAGACGGTAATGTCTGCTACCACTCCTCGATCTTCTTCTCCTCTAAGGGGTTCTGACACTTCTTTATCTGCTTGTGTCACTCTCTTTTTCCAATTTCTTTTCTATTCTTTCCAGGCTCTTCAACATTTTTAAGTTGAACTCACCCTGCTAATCCCTGATTTTCATGAGCTTTCGACGATCAGTTAGGCGAGCTTGGGCATCTTTCTGCAATCTTTCAATGAGTTTCATCATATGTTTTTCCTTATCCGTCTCTTTTTTGTGCCCATTAGAGTTTGTTCCTTCGACTCCCAGGTTGACATTCCTTCCTACCCTTTCATCCTCTGTTTCAGAGGCAATCTGCACCTCTTTCAATTCCATACTCGACGTCAGTTTTCGGCTGTCTTGACACTCATTGAACTCTGCACACACGACGTACAACCAACCGAAGTTTTTCAGGCCTTAACCCTTCAAGAAAACTTACAACATTCATAAGACACCGTGAACAAGAAAAACGTTTTGACTTCACAAAGTTTTCTGAGATCTGTCCAACTCTGCAAATTCTGAGACTTCGAAACTTTGGAATCCCAGTCCATGAAGATCCAAAAGTTAGATCTTCATAACCAAAGTCACCCTTCCGCAACTCGCGATCTTGTGAGTTCATGAGTCGAAGACCCTCGACTCATTTCCTCCAAACACCGATACCCGAGATTCGATATGGGTATGGCTCCCTCCTCACTAGCGCCTACTACACATGACTGTAGGCTAGGGTTAAGTGCTAGCACTTCTTTGACAACTCGCAACTTCGCGAGTTGGAGTGTTGAGCCTTCGTGCTCCTCCTTTGTGAATTTTAAAATCGCGAATACTTTATTCTCCGGGCCCACAGCATAGTTGTCGCCCTTCACCACAGTGACACATGGTACATTCATGAGGGTCCAGGTCACCTTCGGTGATGTCTTCAGGTCCCACCACTCTCGCCTATCTTCTCGACTCCCTGGCATGTGGTACACACCCGTGTGTCCACATCCATTCCAAATGGAATCCAATGGTCAGATCTTTCTCAGATCTACGACGCAGATCCTTTCGGTGTTTCGGGGTTTCGGGCATCGGGAGTTCATGCACCCTACATCTCGAACTTCCATCTGCCAAAATACAAAAATTACGGTTTACTCCTCCACTGAATCGGATGATCAAATACCTTCCTATGATCTACGATGTAGATCGTTTCGGCATTTCGGGTTTCAGAGGTGTTCCCCTTTATTACTTCCCATCTACCGACTTTGCAAAATCCGAAAGGTTTTCACGACTAACTCGAGAGATTCTCCTCCAGATCTAACGGTCGAGCCTTCCTCCAAGATCTACAACGTAGAACTTCTCGGGTTTTCGAGTTTTCGAGAGTTCGCGTATCGCGATTCCCACACTCATGTGAAATTCAAAAGGGATTTTAATCCCTGCGCACATTTTCCAGATCTGATGGTCATGAGGGCTCACCTTCCCTCTTGAACTGATCCTAAGGCTCCAACATTGCTGGTGTGGAGTCCTCTCTCCTTGTGGCCATATACCACACCAGTTGCGGTTTCACAACACCGCTATACCTCCTGACCTTATAGGCATGGTCAAGTAACTCCTTGACACTCCAGACCATACCAGGGTCCGAAATTGGTCCTCTAGACACAATTTCTCCTCTCACCCTCGGTCCAAAGACCACTCAACTGGACCATCTAGGCTCAGTGTCGAAACCTTGGCTCTGATACCAAACTGTAACACCACTTTTTCGGTTAACAAACTTCACGGAAATATAACACCCACTCTGGATTATAAAACAACATGCATTTAAGAAAATGAAACACATTTAAACTCAGAGTAAGTCATATACATCATTGCTATCATAATTTTAAGAATGGCATTAACCATAATTCATTTGCACAACAGAATACATGATAAAATATAAGCATCACAGACATGCAAAACATAACATTTAACATAAGCTGATACTTATCTTGAAACTGAGGTAATTCCACCAACCAGGTGCAGGCCTTCCACAAACCTCCCAGCCTTAGACCGCACTGCTCATCAACTCAGCAGTAGGTCACCCCCGAGCTGGGACTAAGATCCACCCCAAGGCAAGGAATCCTAGGCTAGGCTACAAGGAAAACACACAGTCACGAGGAAGGAATTCTCTTCCAAGAACCACGCACGCTCACTGCCCACAAACCCTCATTCCCCACATGCCTGTTCCACCCCAGGAGTATACACCTTCTCTATCACCTGGACAGTCCTTCGGCTGCTAACCTCCCTTGCCTTGGGTTACAGCAACAGACCGGACCGAAAGTCTCCGGGCTCTGTGGTAGCTACAGGGTTCATTCCAAGAGTCCTCTCCTTCCTCTGCACACTCTTTCACCTAGAGAGAGACGCTCACAGACCAAACCACTTGTTCATCCAACCTCAAACACCCCTCTCGCATGGAGAGAGTGTTTCGCAACTGGTCACAAACCATACGTCGTCCCGCACTGCGCAGTTGCAATTACCCATGGAAATACAGACACCGGCTTCCTCAAAACGGGTTCAAAAATGGAAAAATTGTCTCACGGTTACGACTTCGGAATAGAGGCTTCAAGCACAAGTTCCATTTTAGATAGAGGATGCATACGGATTCCCAGAGACCACATATGATTTTTGGTTCAGAACAGGGGTGAATCCGGCTCTTTCAGAATCAATCACAAGCTTCTGGTTCAATACAGAGGTATACACAGGTTTTCTCAGAGCTAGACACAGGCTTTTCGGATCACAGAGATGCACGAAGGTTCTCTGCAGAACTCGGGTCCATCGTACTGCTCAGAGCCCGTACACGCTCAGGCCATCTGATCGAATGGGAGCAGGGGGCCCCTCTCACAGCTCACCCTGGTCGTTTTATTCTCATGCACCAGGGTTGACACTTGTTGCCCTGGGAACTACATGCGTTCCACCAGCACGCATGCCTTCCTCATGGTTAGGAACTTAGGATAAAACATGAAATGATCATGACTTTTTGAAATAATATTAAAATATTATTCCCAAGGCTGAAGCCCACTAGGCTTAACACTTAGCCCCTTTTCCCACCTTCCAGCCCCTAATCCCTTGCCTTCTCTGTGGAAGCTCAGTCCCCCTTCACTCATTCATCGTGGTCGGTCTACACTTGGCAGTGTTTACAAATTTTTATTAATTGTTCTGCATGATTACATATACAACAACAGGCTCTTGGCCTTCAACACTTAGGCTCCTTGGCCTAACAAACACATAAGCCACCAGCTTATAAAAACTTGGCTCACCAGCGTATAAAACATAATTACAATTCCTTTCAGAACATGATTTACGACAGGGCTCGGCCTTGGGGACACTACAGTTAATACAAGGGCATTTGAATTGGGTATAGAGCCTTATGTTCTTCCAAGTCAATGTGAGCAAGTATTTTCCTCAGAGGTACCTGGTAAAGCAGGTTGGTCATACATTGTTAGATATGATCCAAGAGGAAGACCAATAAAGTATAATCATGTAGCCGAAGTTGAAGATAATAACGAGGAAGAAGATCATGATTATGCAGATCAGGAGAAGGTGGCTCATGTATTCGATGTGTCAGACGAAGAAGTTGATCATCCAAATGTAGTAGACAACGATCTCATTAACGATATCGATAACTATATTAGCGAAAATGACATTGATGATGATGTTGATAGGAATGAGCCTTTCACCAATATCGATTCTGAACCAGATCTTGATACAAATGTTGAGCTGGATGAAGAAGAAGATGACTGATATTTAATTGTTGAAAAGAAGAGGTATGTGTTTATATCTTTTATATG
>CBVK0101020156.1:0-10173 GCA_900067695.1 Picea abies
CTAGATATCGGGGATAACAGATAGAAGCTGCCCCCACCTGAAGTGCATCGCACAAAGTAATTATCAGCTTCCTGGAAGATATCATAGCCAGATTTGGCTGTCCTAGCAGGATTGTCACTGATAATGTTGCTTTGCTCAAATCTGAGCCTCTGATTAAGTTCTGTGAGTTGTTCCAGATCTCGCTAATTCACTCCACCCCCTATTATCCTCAAGGAAATGGACTGGCAGAATCTTCCAATAAAAGCCTAATCAAACTCATTAAAAGATTATTGGAAGACAATAAGAGGGCTTGGGATTCAAAGCTCAAATTCGCCCTATGGGCTGATCGAGTGACAACGAAGAAGTCCCTGGGCACCTCGCCTTTTCAGCTAGTCTACGGAACAGAAGCGGTTTTTCCCACTCAACTCGCCTTACCTGTAACGAAGTTCTTTCAAGATTATGAAGGAGAGCTGGATCATATGGTCAGAAGGATTCATCAGATGGTGGAAGTACAATAGATCAGGGAACAGGTGATGGACGCAGCTCATAGTCATCAGCAGAAGGTCAAACAGGCCTTTGACAAGAAGGTCAGGAAGAAGGAGTTTGAGATCGGGGATTTGGTGCTTAAGTGGGATGCACCCAGACAGGATAAGGGCAAACACAGCAAGTTTGATGCCCTATGGATCGGGCCCTTCAAAATCTCTGAGGTTTTCTCAAATAACACGTACAGGTTGCAGGATTTGGAGGGTGAAGAGGTTTTCAACAACCTAGTAAATGGGCATTTTCTGAAGAAATGTTTTGTTTGAGCCTTAGACTGCTCCTTTGTTTGTAAATATTGTCCTTTTGGTTCTTTGTTTATTTTTATTTTTCGGCTTAGTAAATGACTCCATAGCCCAATAGCAAGGCATTGAAGCTGCAAATGAGTTCCTAGAGCATCACAGGGACGACTCTATCCCCCATGGAGCCTAATGTTAACATTAATTCTTGTTAAGAGGGGTGGGTTTCTTTCTCTCCTTTGAGCTCGTAGCCCGAGCTGCGAAGAAGAAGGCCTAAAGTCCAGCAAGGGCATTTTATTCAAAGGGCGCAGTCATGAGCGCCAAGCGCAGCACGCAGAAGAAGTCCTTTTCGGGCTTAAAATCAAGCAGGCATTTTCTTTTCAACGGCAAGGATTCATCGACGGAGCAGAGCTATACCCGTATCGCCATCTCGCGTCTCGGGACTTCGTAAGGGGAGAATGCCAAAGTTCGACACTCCAACTCATGAGATCGGGAGTTGCGAGAGGTGCTAGTACTTGAGCCCTGGCCGACAATTACGTGTAGAGGGCGGTGACAAGGAAAGGAGCCAGACCCGTATCACCATCTCGGGTATCGAGAGTTTGGAAAAGAGGAGCCAAGGGTCTTCGACCCACGAACTCACGATTCACGAAATGCAAAAGAGCTTTTAATGTTGGGCCCACGATCCTAGAGCCAGAGTTGTTCAAATGGCAAAATAATCATGGCCGTCAGTCTTTAAAAGCCAATCCAACCATTGATCACGGAGCAATCTCAGTCGTCCATCCAAGGGGACACATGGTGCGCGATTAGGCTCTATCGCCTCTTCGCACATCGCAACTTTGGAGGACGAGGATCAGCCTCCTCCCAGCCGCGAGACGCGAAATGTCGAAGGCGTCCGGGATTTGGGCCCACAGTACCGCCGGATCAGGGTCGTCAGATCAAAGAGGGACACGTGGTGCGCGATTAGGCTCTATCGCCTCCTCACGCATCGCGACTTTGGAGAGCAAGGATCAGCACCCTCCCATCCGCGAGACGCGGAGCGCCAAAAGCACTCAAGAATTGGGCCCACGGTCTTGGCACCTGGTCACAGAGGAACATGCCTGGGGAAAAGGCGCTAGCGCGCACCATATGATAAGACCGGTCCCAAAACACCGACATCATCGCAAACGTCCATCCAAAAGGACGCGTGGCGCTCGATCAAGCCATGTCGGCATTTTGCCTATCATGACTTTGAAGCACAACGAGCAGCCTCCTCCCATCAACGAAACGCGAGATGCCGAAGGCGTTCAGGACTTGGGCCCACAGTATCACCGAAAGATCGCAGCCGTCCATCCAAAGGGACGCATGGCGCCCGATCAGGCCATGTCGACATTTCGCCCATCGCGACTTTGAAGAGCAAGGATCAGCTCCTTCCTAACCCCGAACCCCGAAACGTCAAAAGCGCCTTTGAGGATAAGCGCAGGGTCACAACCCGTGGTCACTCGGGGAAATAGAAAGAGTTGTGCGAAAGGGCCAAAAGAGCCAGGTTTAGCTGCAGAAGGGATCGCCACGATCTCCAGGTGCCAGTCCGACTCGGTCTCAACCCTGGTTCCTGCTAGAAGTAAATGAAGGTGGGAGGAGGTGGTTGAAACCTCTCCTCACTCATTAATTGTAAGGTATGGAAGATCCGGCAGGCAGTCTTTCCGAGACAGTCATGGGTGCTAGTTTTTCTCAAAGAAGCCATGCCGAGTCCTCGACTAACCAGAGAAGTCTGCACACGCTAACTCAGCATTTAATGGCTCAGCTACCCCCTTGCAAGAGCCATGCACAGTTAAGGTGGTGTCTGACGAAATATTTCCGTCCAAGTTTGACTGAAGGGACGCCACGCCTTGGAGGTCCGAGCACGCCTCTGTTGGGCGAATTTTTCTGAGTATATGTACTCAGTTTTTGTATTTTTGAAAGGATCGACGGTAGAGCAAAGCTCCCGATTGTAAAGTTTTAACAGAGGCTCTAGTTCTCTGGTTATGTAGCTGTATGTGAGATTTCTTGTTTTATAACAGACAGTTTTCTTATCCCATCTAATTTCATCTCATACTGAGAGAGTTCATGATCGACTAATTCGCGTGAATTACTGTGACTGTGTTATGATAAAGGATTTATTGTGACACTGTTATATTCTCCAATGTTGCCTATATTTGAGTGTAAGAAGATCTTACGTTCAAGTTTTTCTTCTATAGGCTGTTAGAAGCCCGATGCCTACAACAGCCATCAACTTTTCCTCACAAAAGTCTTCCTCCTACTCACCTTTACTACAACTCATTGTCTGAAGTTTAATTAAGACCTCACCTACCTCTGCCTGTACAGCCTAGTTTCGGAGTTAGAACGATATCGTTCCGAGTTTTCTTCCACTTGATCACCCTCTATAAACCAGTGTTACCAACATCTCGATAATATCTCGATGTTGGCGATATTATCTTCAAAATCAGGGTCGGCGATATTTTTCAATATTTTCATTCTTACAACATTGTTTTTCATTCTTATGACATTTTCCGATATTTCCCGATATTTTCCTCGATGTTGCCGATATTTTCATTTTCATACCCTCGGCGATATTTTGTCGATGTCAATGTTTGCAACACTACTATAAACAAATCGTGACATAAAACTAATGGGCGTCGGGCTCTGCTCCTGCTGCAATCCAGGAGTGACTTCCAACGCCAACATATGGATTGGAGGCTAGGTTGCCAGTGCATCTTAGACTTCCTACTTATGGATCAGTTGAGGACACTTCCGCAGAGCAAGATGCAGTTCAGAACAATGTCAATCAGATTATTGAGTTAGATGAAATCAGACGAAGGGCATATGATCAGAATTGTAGAAATCAGAACAAGGTTAAGAAAGCTTTTGACAGCACAGCCAGACACAGGGACTTCATTGTGGGTGATACAGTTTTACTATGGGATAAAGGAAGAGAGAAACCCGGAAAGCACGGAAAGTTTGACAATTTATGGCTAGGGCCATATTTGATCAGGGAAATAGCAGGGCCGAATTCTTTTCATCTCGGCCATTTGGATAGTGAGCCCATCAACATTCCGAGGAATGGGCAACAGCTCAACCTCTTTTACAGATGATAGGGCAACTTGGTGTCTGAATGGACACCCTCTGTAACATATGTCTAACCTTTCCTTGTATTTCATTTTTGTATTATTTCATTCTTTATGTAAATGTATGTACTTAGAAATTCTTTCTGTACTATAGATTTCATTTGTTGTAAAATTATGATGTTGTACTTTAGTTATTTCATTATGTAAATGTTGCATATCGCATTCATTGATTTAATCAGGAATAAATGTATTCTAATGCTGGTTATTGGTGTGCACTACGGTAAGCACTATGTTTTGTAGGTACTGGATTTTCGTATGCTCTCCGTCTCGAGTGAGAAGATCGAACACACGTCCCCATGTGGAGCAAGATGTTGACCGCCTCTCCAACACCGGTGGTCAACTCATGTGCCATGAAGAGATGCATCATCAGATGCCTTGTTGTCGAAGACTTTTGGTCCTACAGGGCAGTTTTTGGTCCCAGCACTTCCTTTTGTAATTGGAATTTCCGCACACATGGGTGGGTTAATAATGTAATAGGTCTGCATGAGTCATGTCTAGGTCAGTTACCTTGAGATCGGTTCACTGGGAGAGTTCCTTTCACCGAGCGTTTTTTATCCTCAGGTTATCAGTTGGGCTTTTCAGCCTTACTGATTTCCCTTGAGTTTTTCCCTCACACTTGCAATAATTCCTCCAAAGTGGTGAACGATGTTCTAGTGGGCTTATCTTTTGGTAACTATTATAGGGAAATCATTATAAATAACCATGCAAGACATCTTAGAAAGTTTCGCGGAATTCCGTCGAGTCTAGTCAGTTTTTTTTTAATTAATTAATTTTTAATTAAATTTCCCTAAGTTTGGAGGTTTAATTATTTAATTAATTAATAATTTTTTAGCAATAATTCTAAAAACTAAGTCTTTGGACTTTTGATAGGGGTATTTGTGCTCAAAATAAATGGAATAGCACCCCCTACATCCATAGACCAAGTTTCAGCTCAGTCGGACCACTTTAGCCATGGGTTAGTCCACCCAGAGTGTCAGTCAGTCTAAAACAGCAATTTTAATTGCTAAAGTCCAAACATGGCAAAATGTAAAAGTTGTAATAATGAGTTAGAGGATGAGAAAAGTTGAAATGATGGTTAGAGATAGACCCCCTAAACATAACATGACCCTCCTAACCTTTTCCAACCTTTTCTAATCCCTTTCCCACCTTCCACACTCAAAAATCACGCCCCCCTAGGGGGATTGACATTTTTTATTTTTAATTCACTTTGTGACTTGAGTGTGGCCCCCTCTCCTGAGCTTTCACTTCATTTAGCCTTTACATCACCCCTAGAGGTGACCCCACTCACTCCACCTCACTCATCCCTTTCTTTTAATTGATTTTTACCATTGTAGAGCGCCCTCCAAGAGAGTTACACCCCCCTTTTGTGTCTCTCCAATGAAAATTCGTTTTTTTATTGTTTCAGGCTCTTTCTTTGCCCTAGAACGGATCCCACAACCTATCTTATGGTTTTGTGTGATCCCAACCTCACACACTCATCTCTCACCCTCCTTTTCCTTTACCTCATCCCAAGAGGTGCGCCCTCCAAGAGAAGTTGCGCCCTCCCTCTTCGTGAAAGTCCACCAAATAATTTTTAAAAATTATTTGTGACTCTTCACTTGCTTTGACACGAATCCCATGCCTCTCACACACCTTTGGATTTATCCCAACATTTTTTCATATTTTCTACACCCTAAATCTATTGTGCAAACCCTAGGTGGTGTGCCCTAGCCTTGAGATCTACTCATTTGCTTGGTGGTGGACACTTGGCTTGGATCCAAGAGAGGTAGGTTTGCCTCTCCAAGTATGAATAGATCTCATTTCTCACTCCCAACTCACCATATCTTGAGCTATTGTTATGCTATTGTAGATGCTACTTGTTATGCATCTAGCATCTAAGGATATTTGAGTGTCCAGTATATATTCATGTTCCTAAGGAAAAGAGGACAAAGATGGAACCCTCGGGCAAGAAAGGGGTTTTTGTGGGGTACAGCGAGAACTCCAAGGCTTACAGGATATATGTACCAGGTCAGAGGCAAATAGAGGTAAGCAGGGATATGACTTTCCATGAGGAAGCCGCATTCAAGAAATCTAGAGAGCTACAACAAGAATCAGAAGCAGTTCAGCCAGCTTCACCCTCTTCTGAAAATGAAGAGTCAAATGATCAGAGGGAGGAACCTCACAAAGGGCCAAGTGATGAGCCCCTAGAACCTGTTGAAGAGGTGGAAATAACTCTTGAAGAACCTCTGACCAAAAGGAAGCCAGGATGGCTTAAAGAAATAGTGCAGGACGCAGAAAAGATAGCTGCTCCCAAAGGAACTTTCAGGGAAAGTAAGAGGCCTCATAGGTATGGAGGCTATGTTGCATTGACGAGCAACATTAGTGATGTCGAGCCTTCTTCATTTGAAGAAGAAGATAAATTACAAGTGTGGAAGGACGCCATGCTTGAGGAATACAGGTCTATTCTAAAGAACAATGTCTGGGACATTGTGTCGAGGCCAAAGGACAAATCAGTGGTCTCTTCCAAACGGATCTATAAGATCAAACATGTAGCCGATGGGAGTGTGGAAAAGTTTAAAGAAAGATTTGTAGCCAGTTGCTTCTCTCAGAAAGAAGGAATTGACTACAACGAGACTTTTGCCCCTATAGCCAGGTATACCTCCATTCGAGTTATTATTGCATTAGCTTCAGTTCTTGATTGGAAACTACATCAGATGGATGTAAAAACAACATTCTTGAATGGAAAGATTGAACAGGAGGTCTTTGTGGAACAACCAGATGGTTTTGTACTGCATAACAAAGACACTCATGTATGCAAGCTAAGGAAGGCCTTGTATGGTCTTAAGCAGGCTCCCATAGTTTGGTATGAAAGGATTGATGGCTTTCTTAAAAGCTTGGGCTTTCAGAGAAGTGATGTTGATGTGAATCTATACTTCAAGCTAACAGGGAACCAGCATGTTATATTAATCATGTATGTTGATGATCTGTTTCTGACAGGAGATGAAGGGCTAATAGCCTGGTGTAAGAGGGAGCTAATCTCAGAATTTGAGATGAAAGACTTAGGCTTGATGCATTACTTCCTAGGATTGGAAGTGTGGCAAAGACAGAGTGAGATATTTCTGGCACAAGGTATATACACAGTGGATGTCTTAAAGAGGTTTGGTATGATGGATTGTAAATCCATGTCTACTCTGATGATTACCAACCTGAGGAAGTTTTATGATTCTAATATAGGTTTAGATTTGGTGGATCCCACCATGTATAGGCAGCTAATTGGATCATTGATGTATATGATCCATACCAGGCCAGATATATGTTATGCAGTGATTGCAATGAGTCAGTTCATGGCTAAACCGAGAAAGAGACACTGGGTGGCAGCAAAGCACATCTTGAGATATATCGGAGGGACCATTACCCTATGTCACACGGTTCGGGTTCGAATTCGGGTTCAACAACGATTAGGTTCGATTTGGTTTCAAACTTTTCAATCAGGTTCGAATGAGGTTCGACATTAGGTTCGGCTATATATACATTTTTCGAAAAATATATATATATATATATATATATATATATATATAAACTTTAAATTCAAATATAACATAAAATAAAATAATAAGAAACCAACATCAATAACCAATCAAGTTAGTAAATATTTATGAATAACTTAACAATGTTAAAATCCAATCATCAATGCCGTCATTGAAATTTAAACTTTAGTTTACAAGTGCAAACCGGAAAAAGAATTCTTCTAACTTTAAAATTTAAAAGGAGAGACAGTCATTGAAATTTAAACTTTAGTTTACAAGTGCAAATTGAAAAAAGAATTCTTCAAATTTCAAAATTTAAGAGGAGAGACAATACCGAGCTCGAGCAGAATTTTGCAAAAGGCTTCTCGATTTCGAGCCACAAGGTCCAAACTGAGTGGGATTCGAGCTGGAACCTAGAGAGAGGGGTTCGCAAATGCAAAGATGTTGGAAGCGTGGCGGAAATGAGACCTGTGTGCCGCAGTATGCAAAGGGTTTTTTAAAACGTTCGAACAACTAAATGATAATCATAACCCGACTTCATGTGCGATGCCATGAAAATGTCTGTGCCACAGGTGAAAGTGTCATTTTATGTGCAGCGGGCAAAGGTTTTTTATTATGGTGAAATCACTAAATGAGAAAAACCTAACCGATGAGCCTATTAAAAAATGACCGAAACTCGGCTTTTAATCTGTCTTGGGGTTAGAATTTGATTCGGTTCAAATTCTTGGAGGTTCGGTCTTGAGGTTTGGCCTTCAGGTTCGACGAACCTCAACGAATTTCAAATTTTTTTTTAGGATCACCGAATTTCGAACCCCAAGATTCAAATTCGGCGAACCCTTTGACTTAGCCATTACCTATGGTCTGAGATATACATCCAATGGTGGTTTGTTTATGAATGGGTATGCAGATGTTGATTAGGCAAGAAGCCCAATGGACCGAAAAAGTACTTCCAGATACTGCTTCAGTTTAGGATCCGCTATGATCTCATGGTCAAGCAGGAAACAGGGATCCATTGCACATAGTACAGCAGAGGCTGAGTCCATTGCAACAAGTGATGCTAGCAAGGAAGCAGTATGGCTCAGAAAAATGGTTTTTGGAATGTTTGGTGATAAGCTAGAGACGACGGTGGTTCACTGTGATAATCAAAGCTGACAGAGAACCCAGTATTTCACAACAGGTCAAAGCACATTGACATGAAATACCATTACATTAGAGACATGGTCCAGAGAAACACTGTAAAGCTACAGTACATAGCCACAAGCGAGCAGGTAGTTGATATCTTGACCAAGCCATTGCCATTGAGATAGTTTGTGCAGCTGAGAGGCAAGCTTGGTGTAGCTGAGAAAGACTCCCTCGCTGAGAGGGAGTGTTAAATTTGGCAGCATCAGTAGTCATTCTCCAATGAGAGGCCATGTGGGCCACCCTGGGGCTAGCCAGGGAGATTTGGAGAATCAACCAGTCTTGTGAGGTATTGACAAAAGCCAGGGGAAACGTACAACCTCTGTGAGTCAAACCAAAAGTCAGGACAAACGAGATGCTATGTAATCTTGTGAGTCTAGCAAAGGCAAAGGAAGAAGTCTTGTAAGTCTAAGACAAAATTCAAGATGTATGTCTAATGCAAAAGTCAGGGGGAACGTACAACCTCTATGAGCATAGACAGTCTAGTGCAAAATTCAGGGGGAACGTACAAGCTCTGTGAGCATAGATAGACTAGTGCAAAAGTCAGGGGGAACGTACAACCTCTATAAGCCTAGTCAAGCCTTGTGAGCCATGAGCAAAAGTTAAGGCATCTAGCAAAATTTAGGTTGAATGTACAATTTCTATGAGCTAGAAACAAACAATTTTCCCTATGCAAATAATGTAAACGTATTGATCTAGTGCGTTGGCACATGTAACCTTATCCACCATGAAAAGAAAGTCGAGTTGAATGTCTAATTCGAGTTGTCTAACTCAAGTTGTAAAAGTCAAGTTTGAAGTGTCAAACTCAAGTTGACAAGTCAAGTTGCATGTCAAGTGAGCATCTCGAGTTGCATGCATGTCA
Organism: Picea abies; assembly: GCA_900067695.1. Taxonomy (NCBI): domain Eukaryota; kingdom Viridiplantae; phylum Streptophyta; class Pinopsida; order Pinales; family Pinaceae; genus Picea; species Picea abies. The sequence continues at coordinate 9,443 of CBVK0101020156.1, forward strand.
AGATCCATGTCTAGCTACATGTCGAGTTGCATGTCAAGTTGCATGTTTAGTTGCAGGTCGAGTTGGCATGTCAAGTTGCATGTCGAGTTGCATATTGAGTTGGCACGTCGAATTGTCATTCCATGCATAAGCCAAGTATCAAGGGCGAGTTGTCATGCAAAGTTTAGTCAAGTCAAGTTACAATTCGAGTTGTAAAGACATGCAGGCTCTTACTAATTCGAGTTCACTCTCCTGTGCCTTTTATATACAGAGTTCGACCCCTTTTCCTCATTCAATGGTTATGCAGCGCAAGAGTGAAGGAGACAGGGCAGTGAAGGAGTCTAGTACTATTGTTTATTGTGTTACATAGTGAACAAGAGAGGGCAGCGTATGATAGTACTGTTGTCTGTTATTCTACACAGTGGGTAAAAGACATTGAATAAGTGTTGGTGTATATCAACAGTAAAAGACAATGAACAGTATTGGTTTATATAAGCAGTAAAAGACAGTGAATAGTGTTGGTTTATATCAGGACTAAAAGACAGTGAATAGTGTTGGTTTATATCAGCAGTAAAGGACAGTGAAATTTTTGTTGTTTGTTGGTCACACAGTCAGATACTTTTCATGGTGGTTTATTGTACAAGATCTTACATATTATTTGCAATAAAGGAAGATTGTTTGTTGGGGGTTTTCTCCCTGTTTAGGGTTTCCCCAGGGTATATGTTGTTAATATTTTATGCCATTATTATAGT
>CBVK0101020157.1:0-10173 GCA_900067695.1 Picea abies
CATGGGGTATAAACACAGCTGAAAGCAAGGACCTCTGAATCAGGAAGATAATCAAGCTCCACAACCAACAAGAGATACCTTATTTAGATTTCTGAAGTCCACACATAGGTTGATCTCCCCACTCTTCTTTCTGACAGGTACTAGATTTTCTACCCATTTGGAGAATCTTAGGGACACTATGATTTTTGCTTCAAACAGTTTCTTCACTTCTTTCTCTATCAATGGTAACAACAAAGGGTTTATTCTTCTCAGCTTTTGTTTAAATGGCTTGTGATCTTCTTTTATCGGGATGACATGTTGGATTATACTAGTATCATAAACTTTCAAGTCATCATAGCTCCAAGAAAAAACATCAGGGAATTCTTTCATCAATTTTACATACCTCTCTTTTACTTAAGGGATGAGCTTCTTGGATAGTTTAAGGATCTTCGGGTCTTCTAGAGTACCAATGTTACAATCCTCCACGTCCTCTTCATCTACTGTGATCTTTGGACTTCTGGCCACATTGTTGTTATCAAAAAGTTTTCCCAATGGTACCAGGCCTTTGGGGATAATGTTTCATTTCAGATACATGATATCTCTGCCAACAATTTGATTGTCAAAGTATCCTTCTTTGGTGAAAACAACTGCATATACTTCATCGTCGTAACATTCATCGATGTTTAAACTCTCGAACTCATTTTCCATCCCAATGAAGCTTTCTATCTGTTTATCATCTTTGAAGAATTGCTAGTGTTTCATATTATCCGGTATCGCCGGTCTGTACTTGACTTCAAACTTGTATCTTTTTTCAGGAAAAATTGGGACTTTGAACACTGTCGCTGAAGTGGCTAGTGCATTTGCAACTTGATTCTGCTCTCGTGCGATTGATGAAAGGTTGCATTTTGAAAATTTCTTAAGAAGTTATAATACAAAATTTTTGTAAGCCCTCAGTCTAGGATGCCTGGCTTGGTAGATACCTTTAATTTGATTTATGATGAGTTCAGAATATCCAAGTACAACGATCCTTTGGTGCCCAACTCTTCCAAGACTTAACGCCTTGTATTCGGCCATATTATTTGTACATTCAAAAACACGTTTGTAAGAGAATAATTTTGCATCTTTTGTGGGTTGATTTATCCACATGCCAGCTCCAGCTCCTTCTCTACATGCAGCTCCATTGAAGTTCATTTTCCATATCTGATCTTCTAGGTCAACCTGTTGTTCTGAGATTTCTTTCGATTATTTCCCAGGTATACCTTTATCTGCCAGGACTATTTTCGTCTCTTCTACTGCTGAGCATATATCATTAAAGAAAATGGAAGACCCTAGCTCAGTGCTTACCGAGTATATAGGGTGGTTGGTAGGTTGCGATTTGTTGCTGACCATATATTTAAGTAGAACTTCCCTGTACAATCTTCTGTCTTGACCAAAGAAATGAATCGTGGCATATGACATGTCCATCTGAAGGGTTCCTTTCAGTTTTGCAACCCATGATCTGGACAACAACATGCCAAATTTTGAAGGGATATCATCGACCACTACGTCCATCACCATGTTCTTCGCCGGGATTTGTGTCAAGGAAATGACCATGTCCTTTATCATGCCAAGGAATTTCACCTTCCTTGAATCAAAAGAGAATAGATCCTTGTAAGGCCTTGTGACCTCAAGGCCCAGTTGGTCCATGACCACTTTAGGCATCAAATTGTGAGATGCTCCAGAGTCCAACATAGCATTGTGTAAGGTCATGTCGTGGATTTTTAAGATTACATAGAAAGGGGGAACTTCTTCATTTTCACCACTGCTTTCTTCTACTCTCGGCCCAAATAGAATGGCTGGGTGGTAATCTTGTATGTTCAGAGTATCAGAGGTTTGTCCCATCTTAAGAATATTGATGATATGACTTATGTATTCGCTATTTCTGATCAATTCATTAAAGGGTACCGGAATCTTAATCTTAGCCATCTCACTTTCGAAGTAAAAAAAGGACGGAGTTTTTTCTACCTCTTTAGGGACAGTTTCTTTTCTTGTCAATATTTTCTTCGGTTGTTCCTCTATCTGCTTGCCCTTATCTGTAGCATCTTTTGCAGTGGAGTCTTTCATAGTGGAATCATTTCAGGGTTGACTAGAAGAGGGCGCGTTACTCTGAGTGTCTTTGGTGAGGTTTGCCTTTGGGATGTTACCTTTCGGAGGATTTTGAGGCACCTTTTGATTTTGGATATTGTATTGCCTTTGGAATTGCATGACGATGTTCTGCAATCCGGTTTCGTAATCTTATTTTTCTACTGACAACCTCTCCTATTCATCTTAAAAGAAGATTTCACTTGCATCCATGAACTGGTTATGTTCTTCCTTGGTAAAAAACACCTCAGTTTCTCTGTCATCATAGCAATTCACATTATCTTCAAAATATTCATCATAATCTTCATTCATATAATTATTCTGAAAAGGGGGCCTGACTTGTTGTTCTCCCTAATTTCCTTGATTCCCCTGATTTGTTTGGTCTGCTTGAGTTGCCTGATTACCCTGATTCCTCTGCTCCCTTTGCTGGATTTGTGGATCGACGGGTCTCCTCAGATTCCTGGGTGGACCATCGGCCTGTTCCCTATGGTTAGGTCTATTTCCCAGTGCCATTCTTTCCATCATCCTTTCCATGTTTCTCATCATCGCTTTGAACCTTTCTTCTGATGTCTACGACGTGGAAGTTTGTGCTTTATCCTGAGTTTTGCCCATGTTTCTGCCAGGATTATCTTTCATTTTTCCTGAAGCCAATAGGTTTAATTCAAATTCGATGGAATCTGTCATCATATCATCTAGCGTGGAAGATATTTTCTCCCTCAATAATAAATCAAAATCACTTTCAAAAGAATCGACATATCTGAGTTGAGCCGCTTTAGGTGGGGCTTTTACTTCATCAGGAATCGCATTATATACCTTCATGAATCTAGCCAAAAAATCTTGCACTGTTTCATCAAGGGACCTCTTCATATTATTGTAGTGTGTCAACAACTGAAGGGGGTTTTTCTTATCTCCCCATATGGCAAGGAAGAGTCTCTCAAAAGCTGTGAAATATGTGATGCTTACTGGTGCCAGGGCTCTGAACCATTTTCTTACATATGGTGTAAGGTTTTGTGTGAACAACCTCATTTTTACGTCTGCAAAATCCACCTCCTATAAGTCTATGAAGTCATTAAACCAGTCTAGGTGTTTCTAGGCCGATATGTTACCCTCAACATCATATAGCTTAATCCTTAGGTTGTATTCCTGGGGTAAATCATGCAATACAAAAGGAAGTATGAGAGGAGAAAATCTGGCTGCCATAGTTGCTGTGAGGGGTCAAAGTGGCTGTCGGTTTTGGACAGGGGGCACTATGGGTTTAATAGGAGCGTCTAGAATCAAATCTTGGAATATTTTTTCATCAAATGGGGTCTCGTCTAAACGGGATTCGGACCTGGTTTTGAATAGGGAGTGTTCAAACTTTAGGTCAAACAAAAGGTCGTCGATGCTAATCAATCCATCTCAAGGTAAGGATGAATATCGGTCTGGACATAACACAGGGGTCATTGTCCTTTCTTTTCTTCTTCGGCCAAGATTTTCAGGACTAGAGATAGGGACTGCAAGCTCGGGGTTTGGGTTTCTCCTAGCACGGATTCTCTTAGGAGCCAGGGTTTCTATCTCACACAGGGTAGTACAACTAGTCCCTAGGTAATGGAGTTGCCAGGGTAAATATAATCTTCAGCCAGTAATGTATTTGGTCCACTGTCACCCTCAGGGATCAAACTAAAGCTTTAAGTCATTTTCCCAGGGAAAAAAGTTCGATTTCATCCCCGACAACGGCGCCAAAATGTTAGCACTCTGTAAATTTTGTCTGGTTGAATAGACAAATGACAGAGGTAACTGTTTCAACCAGCTTTAGAGATGAGGTACTAGCCTGCCCAACTCAAAGAGGTATTTCTCATGTCACTTGATATATCTATGGAAACCGATAGCTAGATTTGATTTGTTTGGAATATTTTTAATAGAGTTGTTGGCAAAGAAGAGGGGAACACTATGGGATATGGAGTCAAAATTATGAAAGTGAACGAAGACAATGTGTAGACTGATAGAACTCTCCAGAGGACAAAGGCTAAATAAGGCGATGAATCTGAGTTATTCTTGAAATAAAAAGATGTGTAGGAAGATAAAGAAGACAAATAACTGCATCAAAGAATTGCTGAAATGAATTCTGAATAAGTTAAGAAGACAATCACATAGTTTAAATTGCTTAGATGAAGAGCGTCGCAGGACGAATTCTGGGCCTTTAAACTCTCCAATTTAAATGAACTGATAGGCTATAGGAAATACATACGATGAAAGGAAACAAAGCTCATATCACCACCTGTTAGAATCTTTTCATAGAGACTTCAAAATCTTCTGCATTTGTATTCAGTTCAGATTTAGAAAATTTACAAATAAAGTTTGACACAACCAAAAAGGTGCTCTTACACTTCTACTAACATTGGTTAATTCAAGCCTCTTAGTACTTATACAATTTGATAAAAAATAAATGAAACTAAAACGTTTAAGCTTCTGTAACAGTTTCAGATGTCAGTTTTGGTATACGAAACGACTTACAATCATTAACAAAAAGAAACGTTTCACCATCATGAATAATTTCTCTGATCGCCCGACTGCTTCTGCTACACCTAGTCTACTCTGTACTTCCGTTAGGTCTGGTAAGATGGGTGACAACTAGATATCATTTGTCGGTTCCAGGGATGTGGAATTTTGTCTTTCCCAACCGTACAAGTTCCTTCCATTGCACGTCAAAGGGGATTTCATAGTCCATCATTTCTTTAATCAAAATTTCTAGGTTGATCCATGTTGCGTAGGACATGATTAGCACACTGACTTTCACTATTTTGAATTTGTTTAGAATTTCGAAAATAGTAGCTAAGTGTTCTACCAAGCTAGGACCCTTCAGACTTTCTTCCATATCTTCAAACCTGGAATGGTCCATACTGCATTGCATGAGAAGAATGTGGTAATCTTCCTTCTTGTACAATAAGCCTTTACCATCCCAGAATGAGGCGAGGCCTTTAGAAAACAATTGTTCTAAGGTGTCTTTAAACTCCTGCATGCTATGGTCCATTTGCACAGCTTTGTTATAAGCCGATCTGATCAGGTTGTGTTTGGCAATGATTCTCCTAACTAAAATGATTAAAGTGGTCCTGTCTTTCACACCGATGGTCTGAAGATTGGCAGTTGGTATGGAATTCAACAAGTCGATGGCATTTTGGGCCCATTCTGAGGGCTTCTTCACTAGCACTTCATTTACAACAACAAAACTATTTTGATTTGTAGCAGCCATGTTGTCCTTGTGATTGATAAAGTTCAGATAAATTTTGAATTTAGCAACCTCCACAACAATCGCATCCCATATCACATGTTTGGCTCCCTGCAGTAGCGTTTTACCCTTCAATCTAGTTTTTAGCTTGTTCACTCTTTCCTGCAGGTCTTGGTTCTCTCCGTAGAGTTGAGATAATTTCTCATCCTTTACCTTAGCCTCTTATTTCAATTTTTCTAAGTTTTTTTTAGATCTGTGATCTCGCCTGTTTTCAAACTTATCTGGGACATAGCCTGAAATAACCCCTCAGAGTTTGATCCATCCTCTGCATTAATAGGTATGAGAACCACCATATCTGATGTTGTTGCCTGCATCTGTGACCAACTTTCCTTCTCTTTCTCCAACTGCAACACCTTAGCCTTGTAGTCTAGAGCCTCTTGTCTGAAGCTTTCCTTTTCCTGCTCCAAAGTAGTTAACTCTACTAGTTGTGGATGGTTTGTAGGTGACATATTCAAACTTTTCTTCAAAATTTGAATCATTTTATCCTTTTCGTCGAGAGAGGCCTTCACCCCTTGTGGACCTTCAGACTCTAATATTTTTATCTGCATCATCCAAGCTTTGCTGGACACCTTTTCTTGTTTCAGTTGTCCATCCAGTTTCAATACATGTGTTGTCAACCTTGCAACTTTCAGAGCTAAGTTTAGGTAATCAACGTACAACATATCATTGACATTTCTCTTGAATTTCACTTTATCAGGAGCGTCGATGTTCTCATAGTGTACCTTGAACTCAAATACCTTATCATTATCGGCCACTGCAATGTTGAATGTATTGTTCTCGACATCTCTAACTAAGAGTAGGTGAGCTTTGCGCTAAGATGTCCCTTCCACTTTGGGCAAAAGCTCCTTTATCTCGCTATTGGCCATACTCCCTTTCACTACATACTGATGTAGAAATTCTTCCTTAGATTGATAAACTGTCCCGGGAGTCTGGCCAAATATGTGTTTCCTGTTGTTGAAAACCTTCATGTTGCCTTCGTTTTGTGGTTTGTCTTCGGGATTGATCTCTTCATTATGAACCTTAGTGTCTACCATCTCCATGCACGTCTTTCCTTTCTGTTCTTCTTCTTCCAAGTCAATAATTGGAAAAGGTGATGTGTCTCTCATTTTCTTGAAGGTGTCTTGTTGGCCACTAGCCCCTAGGGCTTCTGAACTGCTTCTCTTATTGAATATGCTCATTTTAGGAGCCTTGATAATCAACCTGGGTGAGGGTTTTTGTGCTGAGCTTTGCTGGGAAGTAGTCTCTGTCTGCTTTTCTTGTTCATGCAGCGTGATGACCTCCATTTCTGTGCAGGTCTCTAGAGTGGCCAATTTATCGAGTTCTTCAATGTGATCGTGTTCATAAGGGCCTTGTTTGCTGACCAATATTCTCTTTGATATAACTTGATGTGGATCATATCTGCTTCCTTGCAGCTGTGTGAACCCAAATTTATTGAGTTTAGACTGAATTTGAGGCAAACAAGAATTTCTCTTCACCACAAAAGAACCTACCACGAACGGGTATTTCAGATTTGAAGCCTTGTGAGCTTTGAGGAAATGTTCAGTCTCTGAGATGATCCTCTGTCTTATAAATTCCAACGCAAATATCCTAGGAGTTAGGAAAACTGGTAAAAGGTGAGGTCCTTCTTGACATCCATATACCCAAATCACGGTGGACTGAGTGAAAAACATCCAGTCTCCCATAGCATTCTCCGGACTCGGTTGCAATGAACTCTTCATTTCTTCCAAGACTCTTGGAAAATCTGAACCGAAAATGAGACTGTATATTCTAGACATGATTTTGTTGATGAAGATAAGCATGGTGATGTTTTTACACTCGGTCGAAATAAACACAGCTTCAGGAAGCTCGGTATTGTTAGATCCCAAAAACATTCTCAACAGATGAGAGTAGTATCTGAAATGTCTCAATGAGATGAAATTAACCAGTTGTTGATGTATGTTCTCCACAATAAATTCATCAAAACTGACACAGACTGATTGCCCAGATAGGAAGAAAATTAACAGGATTCCTAACATAACCTCTACCACAAACTTGTCATTGTCTAGAGCTATAATTTGACTCAATAGAGAGCAAGCCCATTGGACTTCAATGATCATGACGCTTAGATTGGCAGGCAGGGATAAAATTTCTAAATGATGTTCAGGTTTGACTATGGTTTTCAAAAATAGGGTTTTTACCTCGGGCAAGCATGTTGGCAAATGTTTAACAGGTAGCATATGCTTGTCATTGATGGCAAGTACAACAGTGAAGATGGCATGATTATAGGAAGAATGTAATAGACGAGCATTAGAAGTAGTTTGGGAAGACACTGCAGAGCAAGCTCAAGAAGATCATAAGAGATAGTGTAGAGGATGGTTGGCATGCTTTTTAGGCAGTATGCGCTTGTCATTGATGGCAGGATTAGAGTGTGCATCGATGGAAAAACAGGAACAAAGTAAGCTCAGGAGGAATTAGTGCAGAGTCGAATGCAGTGCGTAGGTGTGCACTAGGGATGAGGTTAACTCATGGCTAAAGCTCAAGGGAGATAGCGTACTTAGGATCACAGGCGGATCAAAGGTCGAGGCCTTTGACACTTAGAAATTCTTCCAAGTAAGGAGGATGTGTAAGCTTGGAGGAGAAGCATCAATGATCATTGGATCCCATCCCAAATTCCCGATGACCGTCAGATCTCAATGTAGACAAGAGGAGCATGCAGATATGGAGGATAGATCTCAGGCGTTAGATCCGAGCGCAGGGTCTGACCACCGTTGGATCAAGGAGAACATGCACATTATTTAAAGTGCAAGGAGTAGAGGGCTCACAAAATCCCGAAAGAAAGAGGATTGTCCATCTTCAGGCAGGACACGTGGACACAGATCAACATTTTGCTGACTGGAGAGTCAAAGGAACGGGGTTCCCTAACCTCTCGAAATCGCAATATGCAAAATCCGACTTAACCACAACCGTCAGATCAATATGTGATCTGCACCATTGATCCAACTCCATTTCAGAGTTTCACGGATCAAGAGTTGGAGATGTCAAGTAATATCAATCACAAGAATCCCGAAATCGTGATATGCGAAATCACGACGTAATCCGAGCTGTCAGATCAAGGTCTGATATGGACCGTTGATCTCAGTACATTTCAGAGTTTCGCGGATCAAGAGTTGAAGATGTCAAAGAATAATAACCACAAGAATTCTGAAATCGCGATATGAGATATTACGATTTAATCACAGCCGTCAGATCAAGATGTGATATGGACCGTCGATCCGACTCACGTCAGCATACCACGTCAGCTAGGAACACATGGAACAACCAGGTAATGACAAGTGTTAGACTGATTCAACATTTCAGGCACATGTAAGTCACAAATTAGAGTGACACATGGTAGTATTCAACACGTGTCAATCCACGTGTGAAATTGGGAGATGGACAGATGTCGGAGGACAAGGAGGGGCTAAAGGGAATGAGCCTTGTCACACGATGAGGTGGAGAATATATGACAGGGCAGGGGAGAACAATACAAAAGGTGACACGACAGGAATGGGGCCCTTTGTCAATACCCCACCATTCCGGACCCCCCCCCTTTAATTAAAGGCAGGATGGAAAAGGGGGTCCATAATCGCTTGAGCGTCGTTGATCTAGGCACTCTAATCCTGGCCACTTGAGAGATGCACGCCCAATTCCGGACCCCCCTTGTTGTAGGAAAATCTTCCTACGGACAGGTAGATTGCCTCAAAGAGCTAGACCCTAACTCTAAGACAGAAAGTGCTTAACGTGGACACTGACTTCCTTTCAGATCTGCACAAACTAATACATGAAAAGGAAAGATGATAGAGGTACCTTTTAATTGACGTTTTTCCCTGCACGCTCCGAGTTGAACTCTGAACTCTCGCTCCTCGATGAGCCCTGTAGACAAACAAAGTATGACCACTTCCTACTCTATTGATGTTAGCTTGAAAACAGATCTATCTATCAACAATAAGTTGATGTAAGATTAGACACAAACTAGAAAGAAATAGGCCAAGCGTGTCATATTAATGAGAATAACGACAACAGTACTTACAATCGTAGACGTGAATGTGAAATCTTCGTCAAGTCCCCTTCATCTAACCCTTGCTCAGAAGATCCACGACCTGGATGATGGCAACTTCACTGATCACTCTCCTTCAGCTGACTGTGTGTTTCCTATGAGATCATAGGTTTCATTCTAGAAATTCTTACCCAAATTATCTCTGTTCCAGCATCACTTATGAGATCATAAGTTTGGTGTGATTCTCCTTTTCTAGTCCTCTTTCACCATTATAAAGCTTGTGTATATAGGTTAAGAGAGGCTTAACCTCTTGAGTTATCTTTAGAACAAGTTGAGGAATCCCCTCCTTGGATCAGGGATCTCCTGATGGAACAAAGAATTCGAATGCAACTGCCTTCCAAACTTGAAAGATCCTCCCCTTATTCTGCTCAATGAGCCAACTACTGCCTCAGATTAGACAACGCTCACCCAAAAGGGGCATCAGAGCGCTATAACACTCCCTAGGAACCTTGAGGGGAGTGCAAACACTCCAAAGATGGATAACGCTCCTTCAGAGGGGCAGATAAGCATTATAACGCTCCCGGAGACCTTATAGGGGATTGCCAATGCTCCTTAGGCTGATGTAGGGGAGCGCTCACTTTCAAGACCTCTATTTAAGGGCTCCTTTCAGGTGATAAGAGTTATTTGACTTCAGTTAATCATTCTCCTTCCTCCAAATCAAGTGTCTGAGTTATTCTAGATGTCTCTTTGGTGTCGCCATCATGGTAGTATGCTTTGTTTGATGTTTGCGACA